>MVJL01008201.1:0-13624 GCA_002156465.1 Macrocentrus cingulum
AAAAAAAAAATTAATAGACGAACCAAAATCTTCAATTTTATCGCCATATTCTCCAGGTAAAATTTTAGACGTTTTTCTGCGATGTTGATGTGACTTTTTATGATTAAAGAAAAAAAAAAACAAAGGGCAGTATGGAGAGTAATCTGAGGCATATTCAGAGGACTGGTCGAAAGCGCAAGAGATTGCACGGGTCGTGTTGCATGAGAATCATCAGAGACTCATTTCCTCTCTTTCTCGCTCTGGCGCTTCCCGCGCTACCGTACGTGCTATCGATCTCGCGCGAAGAGAGCTCCCCCTCTCGACGCGATTCGGCGCGATAGCCCGTGTGCACTCCGGTCAACATTTTCCTGATTTTCTACACACTGACACATCGTATATACTCCTATATACCTACCGCGAGCTTTGGAACTCAGCCAAGCGCGGGAAAAAATTCTACAAAAGAATAACAATAAAACTTTCTAATGTGTACAATTCGCGAAAAATTGCACAACTGCGTTCTTACTGGTTTTACGGATATATAGAAATTTAACAATTTTAACAATATTTAATATATTTATAAAAAACCAAAATAAATAACTATAGGGTGGACGCAAACTGACTATTTTGGTTTTTCTCGTATTAAAAAATCATAGTTAATTATGTTTTAATAACCGTAATAGAATTTTGTAATCTACAAAAACAGTCAAAATACAATTTTAAACATTTATTTATGTAAAACATACGTCTAAAGCTCGTTTTTATCACTTTTGAGGCCGTCGTAAAGTTGCTGATTTTTTTGTACTGCTGACATCTGTGCCTAAAATACGTCTTATTTTCACTAGTGTGTAAAATAAGCATTTTTTTTTTATTAAAATAGTCTAAAAAATTTCAAATTCAAAAAATATTTATCTAATATACACTGAAAATTATTTAAAAAATGAAAAATGTCCGTATTTTTGTGAAAATAAAAAAATATCCCCTAAATTCAAAATTCACAGAAATTCAATTTTTCAGTTTCCCAATTGCAATAATAAATGTTTTTCATTAATAAATAAATGCTTACAAATAAAAAAAATAATTTATTGATAATAAAAACACTTTTATTTCAAATCTTCAATTAAAAATTACAAATTCTTAAAAATAAAATTTTAAAAAAAGTTGAAAAAAAAATTTTTTTCTCCCATAAAATTTAGTCAGCCATCAGATTGTGACATAAAGATGTATATACATCCGACAAATTCCGATATAAAATAAAAATAATTTTAGAGTCTCATAATGTCAATATAATTGACAGATATATTTACGACTAATAAATAATAAACTATACCTATATAATACGGTATAAAATAAATAATTAAATTCTAAAATTTTATGTTGACATAAAATTGACAGGAGCATACTGATTTATTTACAATTAAACCAACTGATTTTACTGTCTAATAAAAATGATAATAAATTTCTCAGCCCATCTAATTTTCAAGCTTACTGATTGGAAAATCACAACAAAAGCGCCACTCACTCTTCTCCCCCCAAGTCGTTATATTGCTTTGAGTCTTGCGAGATGATCGATCGGGCCGATGAGTCACCGCCGCCAGTATATGCGCGGAAATTCCAGCAAAGGGACGCGCCAGCACAGAGAAAGTAAGGGAGCTGATGAAAGAGGGGTTGCAAAGTGGCTCTAACCATCTCTCTCCCTCTGCCTCGCTTTCGGGACTATAATTACTGATGGCTACGAGAGGCGTAGGCTCGCAAGCGACTCACGACCAGACACACAAAAAGTCTACTATTAGTTTTGGCACGGATTTAGTCGCGTCAGTCTTCATGAACTACACACCCTCAATTGTTCAACGTCTAGCACAACACAAGTGTGCTGTTCGTATTAATGAGGAAATCGGGGGAGAAACCTGTCTACTAATATTCATTGAGACGTGTGACAACTCACGAATAAGGTTTTCTTGCATCTTTTTCGCGTTTTTTCTTCTATACTAGAAGAAAATATGTGAACCGGCGTCGCCGGCGCTGGATAACGGCTTTGTTATGCATGCCCATAATGCATCTCACAACGTCTACCCTCTAATATACGTTACTAGAGAGACTGTGTTTGTGAAACAGAATAGACGTTACTCTCCTTGCGCTATTCGCTAGTTTGCCATTGTCGTGCTTCTATCGTTATCACGCCCTTGCCATGCAGCACACAACAACCCTTATGTTACTAAAACTAATATATGTGTGTGTCTATGTACAAATACTGGTAAAATATGCGCAGCTCAGCTTATTATCATGAAGAAACACTCCACAATGTTCATGGGTCTCATTATCTAACAGGATTTCATGAATGAAATAATATATATAGGGAGACTTCGAATGAATTATACAAAAATTCACAATGATGTGCAGTTAAAAATTCAACTAATCAAGTTTTAATGTAATTTTAAAAGCAACGAATGAATTTCCATGATTGAAAAAATAGAAAATTAGTTTATAACTGATTAAAAGTGACTGTATATTATTTTTAAAGATTTTTTTATATACATAACACCTGTCAAAACTGAAAAAACGTGTGGCTCAAGAGTTGAGAATATTTTACTTGCTAATATCTTGATGAAAATGTGAGTTACATAAATTTTGTTAAGAACCTTTTTTGTAGATAATAAAATTCCTTACAAAACAGGTCTCTTGAGACGAATTTTTATCTCCAGTAGTTTCGAAGATATTTCGATTTAAAATAGCTAGATTGTTTTGTATATACGCTCTTTTGTCTTTAGATACGTGATATAGGGATTATAATTGTGTTTTTTTTATATTTTGTGCTGAAAAATAAAAAAAAAAATTAATTAAATACAAAAATTCATCAAAAATATTGAAAATTTTTGTTAAAATTCGAGGATAAAACGGAATTTTTAGTGCAAACTTGCGAAATTAGTGGATGTGTAACTTTTTAGCCAATTAGAGTAACTTATAAGATATCCAACTAATCTAAAGTGAATAGTTGGACTTTCAACGAGTAGACATATCGCAGCCAACTAAAATGTTCAAAACCGCCAACGTGTACCTGTAAACCCAATCAGAGAAGACTAACCTAACTTGAGAGACGGGTTGAATTGACGATCCAACTTCAAACGAAATCATTGAAGTTGGATCTCATTCTTTAACATCAAAAATTCTATATTTAAGTGCAACAAAAATTCAAGTGCAGAAAAAAGCTAGAAAATATGTATGCAATTTTTGTTTTTGGTAATATCACAGCGCGCGAATACTAATAAGAATTTATTCAAAAACAAGCCATTTAAAAAAGAAATAGATAAAAAAGCGAAATTTTTTTTATTTTTTGACTATTTTTATAGTTATAACTGAACAAAATGCGGAAACGCACAAAAAACGATATATCTACAGATATACATTTTAGATGTGGAAGGTCCCTTGAAGGAATTCGCGTTTAGCGGCAGTAGAAACAGACAAAATCCCCACTTTTTTATGGAAGTGATAGCGCAATGTATAGTGTGATCTAGGGCATTTACATGTTAAATGTTAATTAAATGTTAATTCTTAATTAAATGTTAATTCATTTAAATGAAAAAGTGAAGACATCGAAACAAAAAAATAACTGCTGAAACTACATCGAATTCTAAACATTTTTTCATTAATAGTTGAGTCGATCCACCGTACAGATTTGAAAATATTAAAACCTGAATTTTTGGGAATTCTCACGCGGCCAGTGTATTCTCTGAATTATTCGAAACAGTCGTTTTCGACTGTTTCTCAGTGTTTTTCTGCTGATTTAATCAGCACAAAATAAAATACCGCAGAAATAG
Source organism: Macrocentrus cingulum (assembly GCA_002156465.1). NCBI lineage: Eukaryota > Metazoa > Arthropoda > Insecta > Hymenoptera > Braconidae > Macrocentrus > Macrocentrus cingulum. Next base: position 3,792 of record MVJL01008201.1, read on the forward strand.
CTGATTATTAGCTGATGAATCAGCCATCTTAATGGCTAAATCAAATGCTGATTTGTGAAAACGCTGATTTTTCAGCAATGCTTTGAATCACTGCTTCAATCAGCAAAAAAGAACTGATGCGAAATCAGTTGAAAACGGCTGATTCGAATTTAAAAAGTATATGCACTCAAAATTTGGGTATTTCAACGGGGTATTTCAACATTTAAAAATAGTTAATGTTAATAAAAAATCGCATCTACAAAAAACAAAAATAAAAAAGTCATTGAAACGATTTTTTATTATAACCTGGCAAATTAAACTATAAAAGTATTTTTTCACTACACTATACAACCACTTTGAAGTGATGAGCTCGGAAACAGAAAACAGGTGTATAATAAAAGAAAACTGCAGGTGTAGGAAGCAAAACAAGAGAGCGAGAAATAAAAAAAAAATCTTCTATAAAACATTGTGACTAAAAAACGAGAGAGATTGTCCCGGAAATCGCATATCTTTCTTAAGTATCTCAACTCAATAATCCCCTAGAATAGTTGGAAACTCGAGGTAATCTCGTTTAAACACAAGAAAGGTACACATTTCCCAAGATATCTTTCTTAAGTATCTCAACTCAATAATCCCCTAGAATAGTTGGAAACTCGAGGTAATCTCGTTTAAACACAAGAAAGGTACACATTTCCCAAGAATTTTGTTACGTTGTATATACTATCATATCGCGCAGTATTGCCACAGAACGATATTGAGCGTTTATTCTCACGCCTTCAAGAATAACACTTAAAATAGGGGAAGGTGGAGCAAAATGGGCTACCTGTAAAAACAAGTAAAAACATTTTTTTTCATCAATTATTTAATTATTTCTTAATTTTTTATTCTTTTTTAGCAAGCTTTTACTCCATTTTTACATTTTTGGAGGTTTAAAAATCATTATTATCTTGAAAGGGCCCATTTTCTCTTGTTCCCGTCCTCTACCCTGCTGAGCATTGCAATATCCCACGATACAAGTCGACTGTACAAATTGCAGAGGATGAATCTGCAAATTGGAGCAATAATCGACGAATGCTTCACATATATACAGATTCCAACAGTACTACTGGCGAGACCCTGAAGAAACGTTTGGGTTATACCAGTGGTCCTTGACAATGAACTGGTTTTCAAATGCGCAGGTCTGTTAAAAAGAAAAGGGCAAACTATATATAAAAACCAGCAGTTGCCTTTTATAATCCAGACCACACGACGATAATTAAACTTTTTCTAGTGCAAAATTACAAAAAATTAAACGACCAATTGTAGAATGTTATTTTGTCACTGTTTGTCTATATAAGGCATCAAATAAAAACCGATATCCAACTCAATTTTTCCCATTTAAAACTAACTATTCTCTTAACTATCCATTTCAATCAAGAGACGGGAATGTCTGAAAAAACTTCAATATTTTTTTGATGATTTATCATATTTAATTTATTTTTATTGAAATTTTCAAAAAATTTTTTGACACAAAAATAAAATATATATTCAGAATTGCTATATTGCTTATTATATCGAAAAACAAAACGGCATGTATAAAAAAAATTCTTGCTGTTATATAAATCAAAATATCTTCGAAACTATAGAATATAAGAATTTTTCTCAAAAGATCTTTTTTATAGAGAATTTTATTCTCTACAAAAAAGGTTCTCAACAAAATTAATCTAACTTGCACCCTTATCAAGATATTAACAAGTATAAAAAACATGACAATTTTTTCGTTGATACGCTCTCTTTTGATTTTAAACTCCTTGAATTATGTGAAAAAAAAAAAAAAATATTTAGTCACTTTTGAATCATGGCTTCAATTTTCATTGCAATAAATCTTTTATATAGAAGAATATTCAGGATTTTCAATCTTTTAACCCTAAAACAAACATAAAACTCAAGTTTTAAAACTAACCGGCAATATGATGAAGTTTCTCGTCGATAAAAAAACTGAAGCAAACACGGATATATCTTATACAGCCGAGTTATGGCGATCAAACTTGACAGCACCATATGCGTGAGTCATAGTCTTGAAATCGATAGTCTCCCACTATATTTCTCAACGGCGCGAACAGACTTAATAGAAGAACCCAAAGTCATTGACCTGTAAATGGGAGAAGTTGCCTGCTTCAGTACACTGTCACAATAAAACGCATTTTAAGACATTATTTACCACAGTTTGCAACATCTGCTAAAATACACGATAACATATATGTTTCTGCGGCGTAAAACCGCCCTTCCAGTGCAGGCATTGTAGCGTAAAAAAATCTCAAGCCGCAAGCGTGCAATCAGTGATGCGAATACATCGGTGACAACAACAAACCGCACAGAAAATGCAGTGAAACCGGGCGTGTGAAAGGATATGCCGTGAGACGCAAAGTATCGGTCCATGCACATTTTGTGGACTCGTGTAACTTTAGGCATCTTGCAGGCAATAAATAAATCATGCGTAAAGAGAAAGTGAATGGCCGAAAGCGTCAGAAGGCAATTTCAATCCGCAAGAAATGATGATTACGCGTCAGAGATGGTTCAAGTGGAAGATCGGGTACGGAGTGCATCAACCAAAGGAGAATATCCAGATACATGAGCTACACACGATGCTAATTGTACTTCGGCGTGATCGATAATCATCAAACAGGCCACTCCTGATGTCAGTCATCTTTCATATACCCAAGCGCCTTTCGGGATCCGCGCCCAAGTATAAATAATTCAATCTCGTGTTTGATTGACTGCACGTTGATCAAGTGTCATCATCGAGTTTGAAAATTCAGATTTAATTAATTTGAAGTATAATTCGGTTTTTATTCTGGTTTTTTTTTTTAGTTTGTTGGTTCTTTATGAAATCTGAGGAGATTAAAGACTGGTGTTATTAACTCGCCGCCTGGCGAAACGAAGAATCTGGAGGATATTAAATTAATTTGATGGTCGCGCCCCAAGGCGAAACGGTGTGCTGAGGCGACTAATTAAATTCTGCTAGTTTAAGTGGCAGTGCTCAACCTCAGTCTCTGCAGTATACGCATGAAACTTCAATTCAATCCTGAGAATAATGTGAAACGCGCGCAGATCATAGGTATATGCCACACGGAAAAACAGCTTATACTAACACCTGCTGTATATAGCTCTTGGTATCGCTATCCGTTTTAAAATACTTTTATATCGACTATATGGATGTCTATAATATATTAAAATGATTTTATCTAAAGGCATAAGACTGAGATGCTTTATGAAATTACGTTAGATTTGTGTTATTTTTCAAATATTTTTATTACATTTTGTTATTTTACTTTTTAACCAAGTAATTACGATTAAATTGACTTTCTCTATGATTTTATTTATATTGATAAACGTGCGAACATATTATTATTTTCATTTTTTATATTTATGAACGAAAATAATCTTGATATCTTGCGATAAATGCGATTCGAGGAGCACAATTAGAAAACGAAATAATTATTTAGATCAAGTAAATGTATTGAATGTAACTTTTGTTATACGTAATTATATTATTTATTAATTTAAAGTTTAATAGAAATATGGCGTGGTTTGAGGCATTTATTCAAAATCCGGTAGCAGCTAAGCCAGAAATTTTCCAAGTCCCTCTAGCGCGGCTGAAAATTTTCCAAGTTCTTCATGAAGAACTTGGAAAATTGCTACTCAGTACATATTAGTCACCATATCAGAGAGGCATGCGCAGAGTGCGTTCGCTCAAGGTATACACACGCCGAGTTAGATTTCGACTTGACTTGATAATGTGTAAACAGAGAGCAGATGTCAGTGATTGATTGACTATTGATACTGCAGCGTTCATCGAGGATGCCTCAATTGTTTTGAATGCAGTATATATGCGTTTATGTATAATATATACCACATAGTCATCACACATTCTTCTAATTATTTACTGACAGTCAATTGTCTCAGAGTAAGGTCTTATAGCTTTCAAGGCTTTCTTATTGCATCGTCAGACATTCTTTTCCGCTCGGATTAGCTTGAAAACAATAAAAAAACAATTTTTAAACAGAACCACGTGCAATATCGTACACTAGTGCCAAAAAGGACTGTGTTCGTCTTGGAATTCTTGCCGCATTTGCGTTTTTTTTAGTTTTTCATTGACAACTCGGAAAATAAACAAAATAACAAAAAATGTCATGTGTATTCTTCATTTTTAAAGAAATTTTCGTTAGAAAATTCGTATTTTTTAAAATACCCTGAAAATAAAGCGAAATATAGCAAAAACTTACTCCACATTTTTTGTAGGAAATTAAATTTCCTATCATTTATCTTCTATAATATTTTTCGTTATCTCGATTATTTACAGAGTTATCAATAGACAAAAAAATATTACATGCATTTTTTAGCATTGATGATGAATATATACAAAAAAAGATTTATTACTCAGTTATAATAAAGTTAATAATATTTGTAAGAAATATTCGCAGCGTTTTCTTCTTTTTTTGATAATATGTTTTTTTTTTTCGTTCATTACATAAATACAGTTAATTTAAAGAAAACTTTCAACGAAGTGCAGAAACAACTGGAATAACCCTCCAAAGCTCTGACCGCAAACTCGAAACGTGAATTGGGAAGTATATACGAGCAACATATATATAAGTATGCGTGTGCAGAAGAAAGTTATTACAAGAGTGAAAAAGGATGAGTCAATTTAAAAAAAAAAACACTTCTAAAAGAAGCAGCATGACGGTTTGGTTGTAAGATGAAACAGCGCATGAAAGAAAAAAGATGGCGCACGAAAGTAATAAAATAAAAGACCTATACGCGCCCTGACCTGACTCGCGTAGTAATTGGCCAATTACCTTTTCTCTGTGTCGCGCACTAACTCTCATGTTCACTTGAGATCCTCACGATCGGCTTGCTCTCTCATCTGCTCCCGCTGTATATCCTCCACTCGTAAAATGCTATTCCGCGCGACGGCGAGCCGCTGAAGAACACCTAATACGTGGACACAGTCGCCCGCGAGGGGCAGGTCGTTATGTCAAGATTAAATCTCAGCGGGTACCGGGGATAACGACGACGACAGTGCGCGATAAGGGTCGCGCACGCGCAAGAAGCTGCGTTATAAACCTTTAACATCACCACACAAACACACTGCACCGTCATTCGAGATACCTAGAGACGAGTATTATAAATATGCCGCCGATAAATCGGGCAAAGTAATCGTTATAGGCTTCTCTAGCATCTTCTACTGAAGATAAGTCGGAACAATCTTCTATCGTAAAATATTTAGAATTAAAAATTAGATTATATCGTAGTCTTAAAAAATTTTCTTCCAGAAAACACTGTAAGCCGACAATTTCCCACGCAGTTATTCTTGGTTTTATCGTCAGGTTAAAATGATTTTTTTATGTTAAAAGCTTTTGTAATGGGTGATATTGTAAAAATAATTTTTAAAAGACAGTTCGTAAAAATATATAGCCATAATTTTTACTGGAAATGAATTTTTATTATCATACACTTAATTAAATTAAAAAAATGCTTGATGACGAATTTTAGTTTAATGTGTAAAAAAATTTTTTCAAATTCCTTGTGAGCTGTATTTTTTTTTCTTCCAAATTTTTCGTTGGTAAATTAAAAAAAAATCGTTATCCAGTAGAAAAAAAAATGATTAACAATTTTGGTTTTGCATCAATAGTTTGCAAAAAATACCATGTATATATTTATAGCAGAAAAAAAATTTTTTCTTTGTCATATTTAAAAAAAAAAAATTAAAATAGAAGAATATTACGTGATTTGCGCCAATTAGGTTATTTCAAATTTATATATTTAAAACTGTTGATATTTTTTAAAATAAAAATCCAACGATGAAAATTGTTTGAAAAATGGGGAGATTACAGGTTAATATATTTTTTTCAAGCGGATGAATAATGTAAATTTAGGAAAATCCATAGCTGATGCTTATATCTGAGAAACTCGTTGGGGTATTAGTTGGATAGAACTGGTATAAAGCTTCTGAAATTCAAGTATTTTCCCAAACGCTTATAGTGCACGCCCTTTATGCAAAGCAATGAGGTGTGCTCTACACTCGCCTATCGTCGATTTTCGCTAATATTTCTATATAGTTAAAATAGCATAGTACTCGATGAATTTTGATTCAATTACTGATCGATTTTCGCTAATATTTCTATATAGTTAAAATAGCATAGTACTCGATGAATTTTGATTCAATTACTGTAAATCTTTTTTTTCTATTCATGATAAATCTTCATTTTAAAAAAATTTTAAATGCCCTACTTTTTTTTATTTAGTTATAATCAATGATTTATCTTCATTTTTTATGAACGTCCGAAATTTTTTTTGTGCTCGATGAAATCGTCGATTTTCGCTAATATTTCTATATAGTTAAAATAGCATAGTACTCGATGAATTTTGATTCAATTACTGAAAATCTTCATTTTAAAAAAATTTTATATGCCCTACTTTTTTTTATTTAGTTATAATCAATGATTTATCTTCATTTTTTATGAACGTCCGAAATTTTTTTTGTGCTCGATGATTTTACCAGAATGCCCTACTTTTTTTTATTTAGTTATAATCAATGATTTATCTTCATTTTTTATGAACGTCCGAAATTTTTTTTGTGCTCGATGATTTTACCAGGAATTTAGATTTTTTCTCTGTATGAAAATGGACATGGAGATACACCAACAGACCGAGAACGCGTCGGCGCACTCGACATCGCCACGCGACATTACACTCCCGAGTGCATCAGAGCTCTTGATCATTTTTTTCACCCGCGTCAAGCAGTGTTATATATCTATATGATGGCTCTATCCCACGGATATTCTTATCTGACTTTTGTTTTTTGCCAATGAAAAGCCTTATTCGCTACTGAAGTGTGTATAATATAATCACGCCCACGCGACACTCCTAGAACGACTAACTAATTGTTCTTGCGCAACGTCTATTGCCTTTTGTACAAAGAGCCGTTCCTTGATATAAACACGTGCGAGACGGGTTATGTATAGCAGTTCCGGCCTTTTGGAAACGTGAAAGTCTAAATAAGTCTGATGCCCGTGATACTGCGCGGTTCATTCAAAGTTTATGGGTGATATAATGTCATTAAGAGTCACGCAAAACTTTTCTTAACTCAATTAATTCAATCACAATTTTTATTTCAATCAAAATAAAAAATCCGCTCGAAAATATATCGTGTCTCGAGAACCGAAAAAAAAAAACGCATTGTATCTTGATAGGGATGCAAGTTATATAAATTTTTCTAGAGACCTTTTTTGTAGGTAATAAAATTCTCTAAAAAAAAAGATTTCTTAAGAAAAATATCTATTTTATGTAGTTTGGAAGATATTTTAATTTTTCACAGCAACTTAGCTTATTTTTGATTTTAGTCACATAATTCATCCTCATTTAAATTCCAAAAAATTAATTTGAATAAAACTATGTGATTTAGAATTAAATTTTTTGGTAGAAAACTGATTTTTTAACAAATAAAAAAATTTACATCTAAAAAATAAATCTGATAAATGAATGAAAATAAAATATTCTAATTTAAAAGAAAAATTGAAAAAAACATAGATTTTTTTTTTCGACTGATAATTTTAAAAGAGAATTCATAAATAATTCATGAAAAATTTTAATATCGACAGTTTTATTATTGCAGAGCATAAAACTGACGGATATTTTAGTAATTATATTTTTTTATTGAAAAAGATGAGTAAAACGAGACGTGAAATTAATTTCTAAACGAACTGTACAACATCAGTCTCTGTCTGGTCGTCGGCGCGATCCCGAGGGGTGGCCAGTTTTGGGTGGTAGCGATGAATTCAAGCGCACCGACAACCAACGATCGAATTCCGCAATGTCTCTCGTCTTTCTGCGGCACAAAGGGTCTCGATCAAGAGAGGTAGGACGGAAAAAAACGAAAAATCGAGGGGTAATATCGTAAGAAAACCGGTTGGTGCACTATCACCAAAAAAATAAACCGGTATATGTTATATAGTAAAAAATATATCCTTCGCGATCACATAAATTTTGCTGCACCTAACCTACACACGTAATCACGAGCATCATCGTCTCCATGACAAACTAACGACGACGGCGAATTAAAGAGGCGTTGGTATATAGAGATAGTCAACAACGCAGGGCCTTGATCGGGCTCTCATTACACGGTAATCCGCCTCGAATAACCTCCAATTATGCACAAAGACCAGTACTGTGTCGACTTTTATAGTGCCTACATCTCCACTCGCACGCGCTCGCACCATTCTCACAATAAATATATATGTATATGATCTTACTGATATATTAGTAAATACATTGTGACAGTTTGTATGTATACAACAAGCAAGAACTATGAAGAAATATACAAACTATACCACCATCGATATGATATGATATGCATTCTCAGAACAGAAAAAACTACATATATTTTTTCTCGTCTGTTCATGAAAGACATATAGATCAGAATATTGACGGCGAGGTTTTTTTTTTCGAATACTGTGAGAAAAAATAGCGATCTATCGGCTTAAGCTCGAAAATTTCAATTTTAATTTAGGAATTCTTTTATTATTAGATGTTATAAAAATTGTGCATTTAATGATAAAAAGTGTAGAAAGTTTATTTTGGATTATTGAATCCCTCAAAAATACAGCTTTGCTGTAGAAAAATAGGCTTAATTCAACAAACAAGCGCGCGCAAAGCTGGTTCAAAACTCTAAAAATATATAATTTTCATAATTACACTATTAGTAATTGATGAAATTGATATAATTATGCCAAATTTGGCCTTTACTAAAGCGATTTTACATATTTTTGCAGAGACGCATGAACTTGGCGCCTATTTTTTTTGCATTTTGAGGGGTTTCACACATTTTTGTAAAAGTAAATAGAAAAAAAAATAAAAAATCTCTGGATAGATTCTTTGTGAAAAACGACCTAAACCTGATCCTCAATAGCCATCAGTTTGTTCCATCCCCCAGGGTACATAACACAACCTCATTCCTTTTAGAACTATCCTCACTTTTACTGTATTATCTGATCAACAAATCACAATGCGAGAAAAAATGTCTAAATTTACTGCAGCTGTTTTTTTTTTGCAATCAACTAATCACAGCGCGAGAAAATTTCAAACAACCAATCAAATTATTCCCTAGAATTCAGCAACCAATCAGCAAAATGTCACATTTTGCTTGGGGATAAAATTTTGATTTGTACCAAAAATCGGGGAAACATTCGTTGCTAAGGATTTATTTTCCTTATTACTGCACCGAATTCAATAATTCTAGGCCCAATCGAAAAGGCATCATCGACTTTATATAGGTATCTAAAGAAAAATTAGAATAAAAAAATTATTTTCCGTGATATTTCAACTTGAAATTTAGAAACATTCTAAAATCATAATTTTTCCTGTAAAGATACTTTATTTGTATGAAGGTGGTTATCATGCCTGAACTCGGTGCGAAACGCTGCACCGAGTCTCTTGATTATTCTTTTTTTTTTAATAACTTTTTTTCCTACGATCCATATCTCATCAGTTATCACAATTTAAGTGAACAAATTTATGCTACATAAAAACTAGTACTTAAGAACTACTATATAGAGATGGGAATATTATGCTCTCCATAATTTATACTAATTTTAAAAGTATTTTCGGTTGAAAAAAAATTGCTATGCTAAATAATTATTTTTGTCGTTTAAATTTGGCGTCATTTTATTTTTAGGTTGAAAAAAAATTGCTATGCTAAATAATTATTTTTGTCGTTTAAATTTGGCGTCATTTTATTTTTTAATTCCACTAAAGTAAGTTTAAAAATGCAAAAATTTTTAGTATTTTTGATGATTTGTCATATTTAACTTGGT
>MVJL01008206.1:0-115994 GCA_002156465.1 Macrocentrus cingulum
TTTTTTTTTTTTTTTTTTCAATTTCAATAGTATCCCCAAAATTTAACACTTTTTCTACAAAATATAATCAATCACAAAATCTACCTTAATCGACATTAAGTTAAAAAAAAAAACGGACAAAAAAATTTTTTATACAAAAAAACTGCAATTACTTGCATGAAAAAAAAATCTTATCATCCTGGAGAATCAAAAATCTACAAATAAATAAACAAATCAAAATAAACGAGTAAAATAGAGTGTTAAAAAAAATTTGATCGTTTGCACTTGCGAGGTGAATTTACTTAATTATTCCAGTGGGACGCGCGTGTGCCGGAGCAGAGACGCGAGCTGCAGTAATTGTAGTGGTCGTTTATAGTTGAACAAGATTTTCACGAGCGCGCGCAATTGTATATATCTATATGTCGTCGCGAATAAGAGAGTGGGCTCTTATATTCTGGTCTCTTGATGCAAAAGAGGCGCAAGCCCACACACCTAATGTAAAACGCGCGCGATAAAGATTTAGCATCAGAAAGAATGGGGGCAGAGAGGGTGAAATTTGCTTTAGAGAACACCCTGAGAGATGGTCTCATTGACATAGCGCGCACAATGCGTGCGTATGCACGGGCCATCCCTCGTGAGTTAATATAGTTGGCAGTATAGAGGGGGTGGGTGGATTACGGCCGTATATCTATCATGGGAGAATGGAGAGCATTGTGCCAGAAATCGTGATGGCATGCCCATATGCCACGGATGCAGCTTCTGACGTGCCAATTATAGTAGTGACTCTCGACGATACTGGTTATTGCTCTGTCCCACCTCCAATACTCTCCCAACACCCTCCCTAAAAACCTAAATTAAAATCCACTTGATATTCACAGTCTTTTGTGATGCACCCACCTTCGCGACTATAAATATAAAATAACAGATAAACTCGTTGGAGTTTGCCTGTCGGGATGAGAGAAGCAAAGCTGTGAATACGGAATAATGTAAATATGCTTGAAACTTGAAACCCAAACTTACCCTCTGGCAACTCCAACTAAGCAAGTGGTGAGAGTGTGTCTAGACTATTCAAGGCTTTGCCAGTGGCTTTTACAGCGACAATAATCATCTCGAGTGTTGATGTCATTCATATTTTTAACCTTTCTATATAATCACAATTTTTCATGTTTTTCATCGGTCATACGGTGAAAGTAAATCTTTTTCTATTCAACGACTGTTTAGAATAAATATATCTTTAGTGTAAATTTTTTATAACTATGATTGTAGTGAATTTTAAATATAAAATTCCGGGGAATTAATACGAGAATTTGGTTTAAACAACATATTAATATTTTTAAATTTTTGGCTAAAATACACCCAAAAAATTTTCAAAGCCCCTGAAATCAATTTTAATATACTACTAAACCTGATTAACTCAAATGAAAGCCGATATAATGATTAAAGCAATTGAATTTCAAGTAAGAACAGAATTAATTGATTGATTATCGAAGTATTACTGTAACTGAGGCTATGAAAGGAATTTAAAGTAAATTCAGAATATTGAAAAAAAAAAAACTGGGGTTCTTATTGATAAATTAGTTTTAGATTTTAAATAATAAAATTTTGCCAATAAAATTTAAGAATCTCTAAAGTACAATTTCACTAAAGTTTTTAAGTAGACACATAAAATTGTCATTTTAGTTTAATAATACCAAACTTTATAGTAAATTGAATTTTATAATATTTATTAACATTTGTATTTAATTGCCTAACTGGATTTTACCCACGAAACTTTTCTGTTTCCTTATATATATACGATATCCTATTCGTTTACATTGATAACAGTTGATTTACTTATAATTTCTCTATAGTTAGAATTCCTTATACCTAAACTAAACCCAGAAGTTTCCGCAAATTACGTTCATATACTTCAACTTAAACTCACAATATTCATCTGATTGATTTTTTTTTTCCAATATACTCTTAAAAGAACATGTACTAAAAAAGCGAATAAAAACTTTCAAGAAGCCCTCGAGATTTATATGATGACCTTTATAAGGGCAAATATCTGAAAAACTATTGAATTATCGGAATGTTTGACCTTATACACTTGAAATTCCACTTTTCACACGAAATATACACACAAACAGATATACATTATTGTGGCCCAAAAAAAACGGCTATTTTTTTTTTCGTTTCTCGTATCAAACAATTATAGTTTATCATGTTTTAAAAGCTTTCTAAAAAATTCAGCCGAATACAAGCATTTTTAAAGGTTGCTCACGAATTTTTTAATCTGCAAAAATAGTCAAAATATGATTGTAAACAATTTTTTTTTTCTTTTTTCGCATCATTGTTTATGAGTATCAACATTCAAACGTTGTATCTTCTCACTTTCTTTATTTTTTGAGGTATTTTACGTCACAGAAAATAAAATCTTAATATTATTATGAAGTGGTTGTTAGAAAATATCGATATCAATTTACTTAGAAATTTTTTTAATCCATAGATCACCCCTAAAATTAATATTTTTAGCTGAAACCTTATTTATATTACAGGTAAAAAAATTGCTATAGCGTAGGCAGAAAAAAAAAATTTTTTTTCTACAGTCTCATTTGGACTTTTTTTGAAGATTTCAAAATTCGTGAGTGATCTCTAAAAATGTTTTTATCGAGCGAATTTTTGAGAGGGTTGTTAGAACATGATAAACCATGTTTTTTTCAATACGAGACTCGAAAAATAAAAATATCCGATTTTTTGGGCCGCCCTAATAAACATCTTCTCCGACAAATGAAGAAAAAAAAAAAAATCAGTTGAATTACTTTTAAAAACGTGACGAATTAATTAAAAAAAAAATATACATAATAACGAGATGGGGTGGAATGAGTGAATAAACAACTGCTATATATACGCTGAGAGTATGCGGGCACAACCCCTTTTCTCATTCACACATCACCGTGGTACCCGTGGTGCGATTGAATCGCGTGCGAATGTGCTAAACCGAGGGAGATAACGACGGACAATTGAGAAATACCGGAACGAAAGTTCCCCCTCGCGCATTGACGTTTCAATTGAAGCGGCAGTTTCGCAAAATCGTGAACACACCCCTTGTGTGCACATCCTTCCGGTTATTCCGCAATCAGCCGCACAGACGACCATTTTAAATGACTCGATGACGGACATGAGCTTCAGGGCGATTTAATATTGCAACATCAAGAGAACATTTATAACACGCAGCAAAATCAAAAGACATTGACGATCGACATTTTGTCTATTACCCAAAGACCCGGTTATCAGCAACGAGAGGGCTGCCACCCCGCGGATAAAAATGCTTCCTCTAGAAGACATTCTCTTTGATCAAACATTCAGACTCGACTAAGAGAAAGAGGAACTCCCTGATAACGCCCGTATTTCGTTCGAAAACTTCCGCGCCTTTATACAGACGCATATAAAAAAGATTGACGGGGCTTAAAAAAAAAAAAAGAAAAAAATTCGAGGGAGTTTCGAGTGGCGTAAAATGAGGATGGAAAAATGTTTAGACGTGTGAAAAGTTATGATAATGTATAACTATATGTGAATGGCGAAAAATTGCTTATTTTCTATAGCCCAATACTTTGATCATACAAGTAAATTTAGCTTTACCAACTTGAATTTCATGATGCAACTGAATTTGATGAGTTGTATCAGCCAAGTCCAATCAGGAAAAAAATCATTAAGTCACGTCAATTGATTATTCGTCTTACCTGTAACAAAAAAACGAAAAAAATAAATTATTATTTAATTTTTATACTAATTCATAATGGTTTCTATTGCAGATTCAAGTCTATGGCTTCAATGCGGAACTTTACCACAATATGAGCGAAGCCCAGCACAAGAGCCAAGGACTCGTGGCAATTTCATTGATGGTACAGGTTAGTAATTATATTCACATGCTTATAAAATAACTCTTGAAATTTCCAAAGTTATATTATTCATCAAGTGATTGTTAATACAATGTTCTTAATATATTGCTGAGATGTCAAAATACTCAAAGTATCCTCCAAGAATATTACAGAGCTCTGTGAATGACAAAGTATACCTAGGGTGGTTCTAACTAGCGATTTCACCGAGCAGGATCTCAGTCACGGTTTAATCAAACCCGGGAAGCATCTAAATTGTCAATTATGCCAGGAGAGGAGTTGTGCTGAGGAGTTTGGTTGGATATGCCTTGACGAGATGCAACACGTATTATGAGACAAGCTTTTAAACGACTGTTGGAAGTGGTTGTGGCAGGGCGAGCAGCACAAAGAAGCTATGAACGACGTGGTATGAAGTTTCAAAAAGGTTTTTGACACGAGAGAATTATAACAAGCTGGGGTGCAATTATTTTCTTCAACATCCAGACAAACGCTTGTTTTGGTAGTATAGGGCGTCTCTATATATATAAAGCATGCTTTGGTGAATAAATTCTCAAGTTTCGAAGCGTGTTTGTTAGATATACAAATTCAGAGACCCTGAGAAGGAGACAAGAGTGCAAGAGTAAGGGGATACTGTGGTGTGGTGCCATCGGGAGTACTAGAGCAAAAAGGGAAATTCAAGCCATCACACTTTGTTGCTCAAGTTTTGAATATATTTGATATGCTCGGATATGAAAATTGATTGTCTCTCTTGTTTTATCTATTATTAAAATACTTTATACTTAAAAAAATTTATATTAAGCGATATTTTCCTAAGAAAAAATTTTTTTAAAGCGTGAAAATGTATCAAAAAAGCAATTATGCATCAACGACGAAGCGCGACAGAGTCACATCGTTTGGTGCCTTAATCAAGAACTCTACGTAATTTCGAGAGGTGCAAAGTTAATAAATAAACGACCGGAGAGTAGAAGAGAGAGAGAGAGAGAGAAAAGTCGTGGCCAGGATGGTTTAACCTGGAATAAATATGCCGAGGCCCCTGGGGATTTTAATGACGAGGAGATGGGAATTGAATTTTAACTGAGGTTGCTTTTTAATGGCGGTTTGCCGAGCATATCTTTCCACAGTTTATATTCACCAGCACTCCTGAAATGTCAGTTGGCATATTCAAAACTTGGAATATACATAAATCCTGGAAGGATAAATATAAAATGAAATGTATCTAAGACACTAGACATCTCATCAGACTTTTTATATTTATATAATACACCTGATGTTTTTCAATTATTAAAAAAAATCTACATAGAGGCTATTTTTTTTTGTTTGAGTGAAAAGAAAACGCGGATAAATCTAGCACTGGCGCAAGTTTGTAACAGGTGCTCGATCTCTCGATGAATGGGGTCGTAACATGAGACCAATCCACCGGGCTCTGACTACAGTAATTCAGACGGATTATGCCCCGGGGAGTCGCTCTCACTCGATGTCATGTGCGATGTGGTTCTCGGAGATCTGAATGAGCGAGTGCCCCCGAGATGCTGTCACTCGGCAAAACTTTCTCGTGAACTCGAAGACAGATCAGCCAAACTCGGCTCTGCTGTTGCAACGCCGGGTGAAGGAAATAGAAAAAATTCATTCATCAGACATATAACCCCGGAGAATCTTATTTCAACTTTAATAATATCAATCAAAAAATATTTATAAATATACAACACTTTCTACTTTTATTTTTCGTTAAGAAAAAATTTTTTTTTATCAAATTCTTATCATAAAAAATTTTTTTCACCTTTTTCAGATTGGGGACACGCCAAATTCCGAGCTGAGAATCATCACCAGTGTCTTCAACAAGGTTCAATATCGATGTAAGTACAGTGAGGAAACTTGAAGAAAAGTTTTCTTTTTTTCGTTTTTGAATTGAATCAAAATATGACACTAATTTACATGAGACATGAAAGAAGAAGAAAAAAAAAAAACGGAAAAAAGTGAAAAGCTTCATGGGTAGACTAACACGTGAGGCAGTGACCGCATTAAAAAAGGGTGAAAAATCTCATGGACTGCATCAGAGCAATTAGTAACGGTCTCACGAAAAGGTTGCGAGGGGGAGAGGCGTGCGCGGTCTATGTAGCGCCTCTCAACAGTTTCACGAGTAGTATATCAGATGAATACGCGCTTCACGCACCAGATAACTTGTGGCGCATCCGAAGAGTACACGCGGCCGGTATGTGTGTGTGTGCCGCCAAGTGGCAGCCGGGGGATGATAAATAAAATGCCGAGTGAAAAATAACTCGGCAACTGGCAAAAAAAAAAAAAAAATGGGGCGTAGCAAAAGAAAAGATAAGCAAAGGGAAAAATCGACAGCGCGTAACTACCGCGACTTTCTTTTGAGACTACGAGAGTCACTTTACGTCGTTGAACTCTTGCGTTTCTATTAAATAAAACACATCTTTCTTTTGGCCTCCAAGAAATAAACTTTTATTATACCAACAAAAAGTGAGAGGTCAAGCCTTATGAGACACAGTGTGTGCCGGGCAAAAAGAAGCAGGATGACGTTGTCGTATATATATGTGTGTGTGCCTCCACTTTCTCATAGAACTTGGTATATTAAAACTTTAAGGACAAGCTTACTTACATCTTCTTCTTCACGACCAGATAAATGTGTGTTTCCAGCGTAATTACAAGCCCGCCAATTGAACGTTTAGTTAGAGATACGTAGTAAACATTTTTTATACCACTCGCCGGAAACTTCATCAGGGAAAATGTCAAGTTGAGATTAAAACTCGAGACAATTTCAAATAGGATATTTTTAAATGTTAGAAAAATATACATTTTTTTTCACGTTAATGTCATCACGGAAATTACGACACATTTTTTGACTATTGAGAATGTTTTTGGTATTCTACAAGAGTGCCAAAGTGAATTGCAACAATAGATCGGGCGTTTTATTTGTGGAATTGGATGTGGAATAAAACGTGGCTATCGAGCAGAACAATAAACTTGAAATCCTTGAAATAAAACTCTATACGGTAAAGGCGCTGGACAAAATGAAACGCGATATATTGCCAACTTTCGATTATTCGTTAAATTCCACTGAAATATAATGCTGGTAATTTCAAAGAAATGATAAATATCATAAAAATCTGAAAAAGTTAACAAATAAATTTCCAAACTCGAGGAAAAATGCACGGGGCACTTTTAAAAACATTCAAAACTTGATTTTAAATTGAAAAAAACAATTTTTTCTACTTTTCAAAAAAAAAATAAAAAATAAAAACTATAAATACACTTGTAAAACTACTATCCATCTAAAAAAAAAACAACCCCTTGGCATCCATTAAAAGACCGTTCTTCAATATTTTAAAATTGAAAGTAGTAAAACCAAGTGATACAACAGTTATTCGATCCGGCAACGCTGTTCACGCTCAAAAAATAATAAAATTCTGAGCTGTCTTTTATAAAATTTGCACTTAAATAATTATTACTGCACAAAATATAATGTGCACAAAATTATTCTTAATTTGTTTTTCATCTTAAATGAATAAATTTGTCTGGTTAGAAATCCGTCGAAAATTTTGAACCCGAAGATTCCGTGTTGTCATGCAACTATAAATGAAAATTTATGCAGTGCTTTAGAGCCCTGAGGGTTGGAAAATGAGTCAGAGCCGAGTTAGATTAGTGTGTATGGTGAAAAGTCATCTATTCGTCTCATCATAACTGCGAAAATACTTTGTCTCATTGTTATATGAATTTTAATCAATATAGACATTGGCATTTCTTGCACAACCTCGGGGGAGCCGTGTGACACTGCCATAAATCACGAGACAATGGAAAATGTCGAGGCTGGGTGAGGGTGTGACACGAATCTAAGTATTCCATTGTTGCATAAGTATACACACACTACGGCCAAGTGGCAAACAGCGCGAGAGCTCTCGAGCTCAAATTGAAAAGACGGGAAATTTGAATTTATGGCCTCTGGTTCATACATAACACGGGTATATATATGTGTGTGTGTAGGTGTGGAGAGAGAGAAAGAGCGCGAGAGGCCACGCAGTGGCGAACGAGGAACCAAGGCATTTTCAATGCCACTATATCGACGCTGTGCACCCAGAGTTTGCGTGAAGTATGCGCTCGACCGGAATCTATTTACTTATGGACCGTGCGTCGTTGCAAGGGCCCCTAATGCACTGCCATACATACTCGCTCGCCATTTTCCAAACACACCTACACACCCGCGCCGCGCTCTGCTCTCGGTGAATCTGCTGATAATAGGTGAAATATTTCATTGCCCATCGGCATCGTTGAAAATTATGTTTTATCGGTTGTATTTCATCGTCGACACTGTGTTCTCTTGTACCACCAAGCACATATTTATATTTTATAACCTTCCAAAATCACTGGGGGCAAAAAAAACTTTGCCTAACCTGTATCTCAATACATATTTTATTTCGAAATTCAACAACTGCTTCGAAATATTTTTTCAAGCGACATTCTTTTTTTGTCTTTGAATTATTAATATTATTATTATTATTGTTAATTTTTTTATTTTGCTGGTGATAAAAATTTTTACAAATTGAAAAAAAAAAAAATCATTTCAAAAATTCGAAAAAAGCAACGCATTAAATATGTGAGTTAAAAATGTTTTTTTTTAATCAATATTACATAACGTTGAAAATTGTAAATCAAAATTTCAGTTTCATTTGAGGAAAAAAAAAAAAAATTTTAAGATACCAGCTTTTCCCTATTGCAATATTAAATTACACATTTAATTATATATTTTGTGATATACACGTCAGTGTCATCACCACGGTGTACGGTAGTTTATTGTTATCAACGCGTCTATCATCATCTTGTGCCATTAAGGCCGGTCAATTTTCCTAAGAGCACTTTTGGCTTTTTCTCCATCAAGGCATGAAGACTTGCCTCACCCCCAGTCCGACGAAATGTCAAGAACCCGTGTATTTTATCGCAAAGATAAAAAAAAATCATAATCACAATCGTGGAAAGTAAGGGAGAATTTGCCATTTGTATTCGCGCGCAAATGTGTATTCCTGTGTATATGTGTGTGTGTATTTTGCGAGTAATTCTCACTCTGAACAGGCAAGGAGGGGAAGAAACGAAAGTTAATGCATCTCATTAATCATACGGGGGTGTCTAGAGCGCTCTTTCGACCCCCTGGCGTGCAACGGTCGAAAGCACATCAGTTGATATTTCTACGTCGACGACGGGCGGGTTTTATTATTTGTCATTTCAACCTCCGTGAGCGCATCGTCGCTATGATGACCTCTATATATACTGCCGCACGCTAACCGTGAACTCAATACATCGCAGAAGAAGTCCAGGGTGCGCCAGCAGAGCGAAGCTCCTCTAATTTATCCTCATGATGATAATATAAAAAAAAATCCCGTAAGAATACCAAGACTTGGTCCTATATATCATGTGCCATGGCTAACTCTCTTTAAAACTCGGTAAAAATAACTTTCAACCTCCCATAAATTATCGTCAACATTATTATCAAGTCAATATATATTTTTTTTTTCACTTTTATTTAATATAAAAAAATAATTTTCATCTTTGCAATAACTTCCACCAAGGTTATTTATACTCATTTATCTTTTTTGAAATAAAAAAAACGATATAAAACATTTTTTAAATCAGAAAATAAAATTTTTTCAATGAAAAAGTTTCAACATAAAATTAAAAAAAATTTTATTCTCAAAAAAGGAGAAACAAAAATTTAATTGAATTAAAAATTAGATGATATAATGATTTTAAATAATTATAAGAAAATTTTTAATTCATAAAACAGCGGAAAAAACGTTTTTTTTTAGAGATTTTCCCCATAAAAAAAAAATATTTAGATTATTTAATTTCCACTCAAGTGCTAAAAATTGTCAAATTCACTAAAATCAATAATCGCCCATGAAAAACTTCACTAGTATATGTACATAGACTAGTAGTAATAACTAGCTGAGATAGACTTGTATACTTAGCTAGGCGCGAGGCAGTGCAGTGTAAAGGCAATGCAATGCGATCTAACTTAAACTGCAAGTTGGGTTAGGTTGACCCAACCTTACTCGTGCGTTCCAAGAAGAGCGGTTAGATTCTCCCGTCGATGTTTTATGCAGAACGCGGGGGTGGCCGCGCGGCGCGTCCAAACCCGTGCTAGTGTTTACGTTGAGAAGCGTCCCGCGCGCACCTCCAGTCCTTTGCCCCGAGCCCGCAACACTGTGCAGGCAAGTACGTAGTGGTTTTGTTTGCTGCACGAGTTATGTTGGTGAAAGTTTCTTGTATATTATGTACACCCGGGTAAAGATATTTGTTCGGCGCCAATCATCGTCTCGAGAGTTCTCGCGCGCAGCTTTATTCTTTCGCCTTTTGTGTCTGTGTATATACCCGTAATTCTATATATCCGCGCGACGAGTTTTCCATTTTTGTGCACGAGTGTATACAATCTAGCAAACTGGCGGGATATCCATTACCGTAATGTCACCGCGTGGAAAAGCACGAGCATGAAAATCAGACGAGAAATGCAGGGGACATAGGACAAATAGAGGGTGAATCATACCACTTAGTGCTGACATCTTTATGTCTATTGTGCTGACGAGTGAAGCATCGTCGCCTTGGGGTGAGATTCTCAAGTTATAATGGCTGGGTTATTAGTCAGATGTAAGATGTAATAGTGAATGAGAGTGCATGGAATTTTTTTTTTTCTTAAATAACTAATTCTAACCACTTGGATCAACCAACTAATCCGGATTTATTGACTTGTCAACGCGTCGACAACGCGAACAAAAAGTTTGTAAACTTGAATTTCGAATTAATTGGATATCTTGAGCTCAAATGTCATTATCTAACTTTGGATAAATTTCAATCTAAAGTTTTCTTATGTTAAAAACAATTTTGTACAGTATCCTCACAATCTATTAATTCAATATTTTGATAAAGAACATTTTTTAACAATTAAAAACATTTAATTGAAATTTGTTTACGGTTGCGGAACAATATTTTGCTTTAATCTGTTGTTATATGAAAAGGGATTTTTGAATTTTGCCGTAAGTTCTGAAACCTTTTGTAAAGAATTTAATTTTCTATTTTTTTATTTTTTGTACCACGATTTCCCGAACAATTTTTCGTTAAAATTAATTTTTTCATTACAAGTTATCGACATGATGATAATTTTCTTGAAAACAAAAATTTGTTAAGTAATAACTCTTGTATCTTCTGGCTCGGGTTATAGGCGATAAATTTATTTTACAAGCTTGAGCCAGTGTGAATCGAGCTGGCAGATGTATTAGATGTCCAATACACCTGTTAGAGGAATTTTTTAACTCGTTGCATTAAAATAAAAACATTTTTTCTACCATTTTTTCAAAACTATTCTTCAATTTTTTAATTTTTTTTTCGATCTTTTCTCGACTATATTTAAATCTCATGGATAATTCACATAATTTTTCGTCTACTGAATAAAATTTCCAGTGTAAAATCTTGTATAAACCAGTTCTAAATTCCGAATAGTTCTAAAAATATCCATAAAAAAAAAAAAACAAAGAGGAAAACTTCTCTTCGTAAAGCGTTAAAAAATTTTTTTTCAATAACTCCAAACCATCATTTTGAATATTCTATACGCGTCTAATAATAACTCTAAGCTTTGAAAATTAAATTATCGCTCACAGCCAGAATCAAGTGACACAATTATCACATCAGTAATGTTCACTTTGATAAAAATTATCGACTATACCAGAACATGTGCTGTCAGAAACTTGGACAAAATTAAATCCGTCAGTTAAGTAGTCAGCCATACCCATGAATCGACTTGTCTTCCTTATTATTTTAAAGTTTCCCCAAGTAAATGTCACACCATCCAATATATATATAACGTCTAAATTAAAAATTTACCCGTCTGAAGTCCAAATAACTCCGCCAAAACTTTCTTACACACGAAAAACCAATTATTATAAACTAATCCCAATATAATTCCTAAATATATACAAAGTAAAGAAATAATTGCAATGAATAAATTATTTTCTTGCAGCACAAACGGCTCCAGTGGGTCACCTGTCGTTGATTGAACTTTTACCAAAAACCGACGGTTACATGACATACGAGGGCAGCACAACTCACCCAGGCTGTTGGGAGACAACAGTATGGATAATCCTGAATAAGCCCATTTATATCAGCAATCAAGAGGTATAATTAACTTCCTAATTATTATTCCAATAACCCATCTGTATCACTGTCGCCTCATCAAGTTACCATCGAGCGACGCCGGCGGCTCACTTGCCCGAAACCATCCACACAGATCAATAGCCAATTTGTCTTATCGATTTTTTATAATTCAAACACAAACACCAACAAATCAACCAACTTTGAAACTTAAAAAACATCACTGTATTAAAATTAAAACTGAGAAAGAAAATTTTTTTCAAACCCTCCTAAAGCTGTACGCGTTAAGGAAGCTGATGCAGGGCACACAGGACACGCCAAAGGCCCCACTTGGCAACAATGCGAGGCCTCTTCAACTTTTACATCACAGAACCATCCGGACAAACATAGACTTTCGCAAGGTAGTCCAGAAAATTTTTTTAACACGATAATAAACCAATAAAACTCAGAAAAATCGACAATTTTATCTGTTTCATGCGTATTCACAACAGCCCCAAGATGCAAAGTGTCCCTCAATGGCACCAGAGACTCACTACAAAGGTAAAACATTTAAATTAATCCAATTAATCTCTTACAATAAACTATGAAAAGTACAAACAGTCTATTCGAGAGGATTATAAAAAGATGAATTATTTTTCGCAGCCAACACGTGGCAAGGAGCGACACTGAGTCACAATGTGGTGTGAACATCAAGATATAATCATGGAACTTAATCTGAAGCACTGGATTTCACAGAAAAAATCATTCTAAAGTGAAGCAATGCTGCTATTTATATATATAAATATATATTAACAGAATGATGAAGTGTTGCAATTTGATGATGATGGAAAAAAGTGTGTTAAAAAAATTTTATATATATACACGAATATATATAACTTTAAAAAAAAATCAATAATCAAGAGAGCTTTATGTGTGTTTTCAGTAAAAATAAAATTTTTTTTTTCCTGTTAAAAATAAAAATCATATATCACTGTAACAACAAGTGAAAACAGGGAATATCAAAAGAAAAAAAAAAAAATCTCAGAGAAATGATTGACAAATGTCAATTATTTTCCATAGCCAAGATATACAATACGTAAAGGGAATAAAAAAAACTATGAGGTTATTAATTTGAAGCTTGGAGTCTGTCATCGTGTGACAGAGAGAATAAAAAAAAATTGTAAGACACAGCAAAAAAAAAAATCATAAATCTAGATCAAAAGTGGTAAAATGGGTATTGTAGTTCTATAGCCAATGCTTTTGTATATAATTTACCAATAGGCCAATACCAAGGAGACTTAGAATGACAAAAAAAAAAAGTGTATAGAGAAAAAAAAATTGTATATTATTAACGATTGTGGTTAACGAATTATTGATAACAATAAAAGTAATGTTATATTGTATTCTCATGACTGACTATTGCATAAAAAAAATAGTAATTTAAAGCTTGACATATATACATATGAATTGACATTTTTCCCGTGCATATTCACTAGAAATATTTAATAATTTGATAACAATGCCAGTGAATTTTTCAGGGGGACTAACGAGTTTTTAATGCGCTGAATCGATTTTCCAAATGGAATCAGTTGGGTCAAGTGTGAGTGTATATATGTGTGTGTGAGTGTGTACTTGGTGGACACCGTGTAATTTAGACTGAGGGGAGGTGACGTCAAGGTAATTCCTTACCGGAAAATTATAGGGTAAGCAGACGGTATGGTTAGCCACGATAGTCTAGAATAGTCGCCTAGCACGATTTAGAATTATAGGATAGTCCTAACTAACAAATCTCAATAACTAATCCTTGGTATATCAATAAAGCCATTGCTCACCATATTTCATTAACACTAAAACCTCAAAAAATAATAAAATACCATTTTTCAATATTAAACGAACACAATACATCCTATATAAATTGAAAATATCCTCCATTAAAACATATTCGAACATATAAAAAATTCAATCTGGCTTTTAGACATGATCTATTATTTGTAATAAAAAAAAAAAAAACAGAAATATAGGTAAAAAAAAGTTTTTTACAGTTATCTAATCTTTCTACATTTTTTTTAAATTACGAATTAAATAATAAAGCTCGTTATTATAAATTTCATTAATTCACGGTCGCAGAAATATATGGAACAATTTCCTAAATTAGAAACAAAATAGAGGATAAAAAAATTTTTTTTTTTTAATGAGTAAAAAAATCTCTTCAAAGCTGTACTAACATATGCAAAAATGAGAATTTATCATAGAAAAAACGAAAAAATATATAATCATATCTAGCACAGTAATGATGCGCCAAGCGTGCATTTAAGAGCGAATAGAGGAAGTAGAGATTTAAAACGTAAGTAAATAGGATTGGTAGGGAGGTGGGAGTAATGGCGGAAGTGCGCTGAGTGGCGAACGAGAGTCTGTAGAAAAGAAGAGCTCACGGCAGATATGCTTACGAAGCTTAAAACCCGTGGTTAAAAGAAGGCTCGTCGTGTGCTGGAGAGTTGGAGAGAGCGAGGCGAGCGATGAAGGGTTTGTTGGGTGAGGTCGGAAGGAAGAGGGTTAAAGAGTGGAGGAAGTGGGCAAAAAGAGAGAGGGCTTTTGCGGCAGCCGGCCTCCTCGACTCTACTAGTCGAGTGACAGCTCACCAAGTCCTCATGGAAATTAAGTGTGATACTTTTCAAGCGTTTTCACCGATTTTTCACAGCGATACCATGACTATACCTATCAGACGGATTTACCACGCCGAGCTTAAATCGCGATACTATAGGCATCAGAAGACGAAGAAGGTGGAAAGATGTTAAAACTTATCGTCACCTCTCTCTACATCCTCCCTCTTTACCTCATCTTGCAACGCGCGATAGATGAGCTTGCAAAGGAGTAGTTATACTGCAAAAAGGAGCAGCAAGAGCATCTTTGGCTTCGTCGATCATGATTCCACAACGCCCCAAGGAATTATGGATTATATGAGAAAGATTAGAGGGCCTCGTAATATTTTTATTACCTCATCGCGCGCGTACAGACGTATATATAACCTCCTTCCTCTCTTTACCACCCCATCATCGGGGCTTTTTTTTTCTATACGCAGTGAGATCGCGATTTTCCATTGCACAAAAGATAAAGTCTTATGGGGGAAAATTGAAAGAACGAACGAAAAAAAAAAATCAATCAAGACTATTATCATAGAAGTACTAACTAAACCATCATTTGAGACTGTTAAACGGTAGGGTAATTAAATTAAAATTGGATTATTTTTTTTTTTTCGATTGAAAATCGTATTATCGCGGTATTAATTAAATTGAGAATATATATATAGTGAATAATAAAGGTTAAAAATTGTTGGAGTATCGAAAAAATGTACGTCGTCAGCTGATGCGGGGACTCCAGAGGCATTGGAATCCGCTTAGAGAAGGTTCAATGCAGCAAGAGAGACAGAAAAGGGGTTGACAATCCTCTACGGAGGCAATATCGGCACTATCCTTAACCGCTATATACATAGTCCGGCACACGGCTCGTAATCGGATCTCACAATGCGACACAGCACATAGTAGTAGAGAGAGTACATACATACATTATATGTATTATGTAGCTGCAGAGACGACGAAATTCTCAAAGGAAAAGTGATAGGAGTGATTTTATTGTATATACAATGTTGAAGATTTCGTCCCACAGTTTGGGGTCAAAATAATTTACTCGCGCAGTTATTCGCAGTGGTGTGTCTAGTGGCTGCAGGCACGCCAAAGCCATTTGCATAACTGCGTTAAAGCCAGTGTATTCCATTTCACTAAAATACACAGTGATATGCGACATAGATCTTCGGGCCATATTTTCGCGTTTTAAATAGTTCGTATACATACACAGCGCCGTTTGTCTGTCACTCGATGTGTTAAATGTGTATAATAAACGCACACTTAGAGCAATATCGTGGAAACATTTTTAGTGATGAAAAACACCGGAAGCAAAACTCGATTATTCAATCGTCGACTATATATACAGTCGATATCGGTCGTATTGTCCATTCTCGAGAGGCGCATGGCTCATCGCTGCACCATCAATGAGAAATGGAATTTTAATGTTATTCCTATATACTATACCTACTATTCCTCTCGAAATAAATAACTCAACGATAAGGCACACTTTTCGTGCATTAATACTCGAATAGTATTTGAAAAAAGTATATCATAACATTTTTTTTCTAATAGTACTACCTCGCTTTTATTTATTGAGATTGATCACGGTTTTCTTGCGAAAAAATTGCTCTTTTTATTATTTTTTTTTAATTATAAATTTCTAAAGAAATATTATGATATTTATTTTTAATTTCCATAAAATTTAGGATTATTTTTTTAATATAAAATTTAATCAAGATAATATTTCAAAAAAATTCATAAAATTAAAAGTTCATTTTTTTCATAATTTACAAATTTCCCATTTTGATTTCATGAAAATTTAAAAATTCAATTTTCCAAAAATATATAATAAAATTTTGTAAACCAAAAAATTTTCAATATTTTTTATGTTTTCTTTTAATTTTCATATTTTTTTACTTTTATATACTTAGTTAATTAGTTTTTTTTTTTTGTAAAAAAAAAAAAACAAAAAAGCCAATAAGCTTAATACATGAACAAGAGAAAAGGTTAAAGTACAAAAAAGCGACATTTATTTAAAATAAAATAAATTGCAATTCGCTCGTACGTTTTTTTTTTTACCCCCAACTAAATATAAACTCAACTTTAATATACTAAACAAACTTTCAGAAATCAGTTGTAAACTGCTAACAAAATTTCCAGGGCTGCCACATGATGATTGTTACGTGGTAGTTTCCCATGATGGAGTGCAATTGAGACTAGTATAGAAGTGTTTCATAATTGACGAACACTTTGGCTTTGAATCCTCGTTAAGCACGCTCGTTGTTTGGTCACGATTCTATTTTTACGAAGGCTGTAAAAAACCTCTGCCACATCCATTAATGTCCTCCTCACTCCTACAATAAAATTATTCCACTTCTAACCCCATCACCCCAGCCCACCTCCTTCCCTTAATCCCAAATATATAGTTTTGCAAATGAATAATAAAAAACTCAAATACCTCATTACACAATGATGAAGAGTAAAACTCAGTCAAGTTTATTTGTATATACTCTCAGAAACACATTTGTGCAATGTTTCGTTCTAAACAATTGTCTTTACATTAGCACGAGAATGAACATGCGAGCTTTCATCCAAACCCGGACGTTCATAATTCACCGGCCAGGTACTGTTCATAATTCAGAAATTTCCAGCTCGAGAATCGGAAGGAAGGAACGGGTCGAGCGTTCAACATCCCACAGACTTTTTCTTCTATACACAGTAGCGCAAGCCCCAGCGGGCATTTGCTAAATTTTTTATATCAAAACCCAACACACACACACACACACACATTTGTATATACAGCACAAATTCAAGTCCAAAAAATAACTATTGCATCACGAAGGATATAAAAAATTTATCAAACCGTCAATCCGACAAATAATAGGGCATGTTAAACGATGAAACGTAGGACGAGTGACTTTCAGCACAAGACCATCCTCACATTGTATAGCCCAATAGGGTATTTCTACCCTCTGCAGCACACGACGACGAGGGAGGACGCGTATAAATGGGGACTGACAATCAGAATCAGCTGCACGGTTTCACAAGTATACGTATATCCTTTTCCTCTCTCTTTCCATCCACAAAAAACACTCACACAAATACATTGACACTCTGAATTTGTCGGCGTGGCATTCAGCATTGGTTTGCCGTCAGAGAAAATCTGCAAACGAGACATACAGATCATTGTGTCCATTTGCAACACGACGAGTTCTACTCTTTGCATTGTACGTAGCTTGATTGAAAAAAAAAAAATCTATGCACCATTCATAATTCCACAATTGGACGAAAAAAAAAAAACTAAACGGATGATAGTAACATGTTATAAAACACGAGGGAAAATTTTTATATAGAAAGGAATAAAGATGCTTGGCGCCAGAGAGTGTATCCAAGGCGCGCCATCAAGTCTGGCGCCAAAGGTTTGGGCGCCAGCCAGACTCGCGCATTGCCACATCCCCCGTATTGTCAACGCTCTGAGAAAACTCCCCCTTATATATATAGAGAGAGAGAGCGCTAAGCAGACACAGGGGGAAAAAAAATCTCTGTGATTAATCGGACTCGAGGGTTCTATTGCTAATCCGCGATCTCTACATCGTTGCTCTTCATGGTGATTTTCGGTTCTAAATACTGCAAGAGCCAAAAGACACCCCCTAAAATCGATATACTGATGCTGATCGTTGGACTTGGCGCTGGAATCTTAAGCTACACAGTATATATAGTTCCTGTGTGTCCGTTGTAGAAGTTGGAAACCACGCGGAACTTGGCTTCAACAGCCAACTATACTGGGTGAATCGACTACTACTGTAGAATATCATAGGATTACGAGGGAAATATGCGTTACTCTCAAAGTCATAACGCGACCACGAGGCCCGAGCAAGATGCCACTGAGATTTACTATCGGATTGGAGCTTTTGGTTTATACTAATGTCTTCAGACCCAGTGTAGAATTATACGACTGGCTGGAATTAGTACGTCTAATAATATATGTCGATAACAGAAGACGAGGATAAATCATGAAATCTCTCATGAAAACTTTTGAATTAATTCCTATTTCATTTCTCATCGTCAAACAAATGCTATTACGTCATTAACGAAGATATTAACAATAAGCTAAAGACATTACCACGATATTTTAACTTTCTTTTTCTACTTTCTAAGCAATGAACTTAATCAGGAGGTGAAAACACCTGGATATAAGGATTTAATCAATTTATCCTAACGACAATTTTAACGAAAAATGAATTTTCGAAACTTTTTTAAATAGAAAAAAATATAGTTAAAGCAGGGAAATGATGATTAAAAATTTAATTTTTGCGATATTTATAGGGAATGAAATGACTTTGATGAGACTAAAGATAGGGACAATTGTTAGAAATTATGGGACACTAGAAATTTAGGTATTTCGTATAGTTTCGGTCGTCCATGTGCTACTGTAGATATAGGTGTACTAGTTTTGGACCTGCCCTAGGAACAATAGAGGTCCCCAGTGGAATATATTCCAAGCAATACACCACATCGCATCAAAGCCAAGCCTTCGCAGAATTTCAGGCTTGACTTTCTCGCTTTCCTGTTCCATCTCCATATGCACACGCGGTGTGGTGGATCAATGCCCGGGGGGAATGCACTTTGTGGATAACTTTCACAAAATATTTTGTCATGCACTGGAGACTGAAAGAAATATGCTAATAAATACACATTTTAACTAAAAATACACAAAAATTTATTTCAACCTTTAAAATATTGATATTAAAAAAAATATAGATTATATACATTTCTTCTTGACATTCATTTGATAAAAATTATTTAAAAAATCGATAGAAAAAATAAATAAATTTTGCTGTTGAATGCCCTATGAGTTGATATTTTTTACACACAATTGAAAAGATTATTTAAAAGATGATTGAAGGCTGTATAAATTTTATTGTGAATCGTCAAGAAGTTTGCCGGAGGGTAGACTGTCATCATTAGAATATTTCTTGAAGGAAGTATGAGCTTGGGGCATCCTTTGGCTCTTTGTGACTCTATATCAATACTTTGATGAATAATAGACGTTATTGAGAAGCTTAAAATTGGCTTTGTTACGGCCCCAGACTAGGATATAATTCTGAAGCTGACGAAAAAAAAAGAAGAAAAAAAAATGTTTCCAATGGATAGAGATAAATCTTATAGCGTTACGACGAAGCCCAGAACTGTAAGGCTTTCATTGATAATTCTCCTTTGAGATGGAATTTTATTTGAGGCATATTCAAATTCCTGGATGTATAGAGTCTTGGGTGTGCGCGCGTACAAGTGGAAGAAGGAGAGGGACTGAACGAGAACGAAATTAGGTTTGTTAAAGCGAAAATCCGAGTTGCACGACGGCGCTTCGAATAATCCACGATAACGCGCGACTGTAAAACTTTCTAGTCGTTAAGGGCTGCAAAAAGACTATATAAACCGCCTGGTTAAAATGGGCTGCTACAATTCAGTTACTATTTCCACGTCACCGCAACTTAATCAACGTCGGAATTCAAGAATATTTCTCATGTTTCGATTGTCAAGCATTCTGTAAAAATTATAAGAAAAAAAAAAAAAACGAATCCAACCTCAACGTTTTGTCTAGCGAATAAAACTTATGAAAAAGTCAATAGAGAAGACGAAGTAGAAGTAAAAATTTTTATCCCCCCATCACCCGCGTACCGTGTGCACCATCGAGAATTGACAACATTCTCAAGCAACCGCACATATATCACATGGATACACGAGTTATTCACCTAGCACACGCATCAGTCTCAACCTCCACATAACCACCGGAAAATATGAAAACTCTGGCATACCAACTCAGCCATTTTTTTCAATTTCACATCATACAAAACATCTAACCACGTTGATGAGCAATATTATAAGAAAACAGAGATTATTCTTTCTTTCAAACTGCAAATTCTTATCAAACAAACTATTTTAAACGAATTTTCCTAATTTGATCACAAATTTTTTTGTATTTTGTATTTTTAATAAAATAACTCTTGGACTTGATGGTCACCATGAACATGTAAAAAAATTAAAAAATAATAATACAATAGAAATAGATTTTTATGAAGACTTAAAAACCTATTGTTATACTTTGTCTTAGATAATAAAACGAATTAATGAAAACATTAAACCACGGTCGAATTTTTTCTACTAGTTCTGCCACAGGGGCTGACAACAAGCCCGCGACAATTCATCTAGAGCACATTTAACGTCGAAACTGACACAACAATGGGGCGAGAAACGAGGTGAATAAAAAGACATTTCTACTCTCACTAGCAGCCGGAAGCCAATGGGTAAAGTTTCAAGCCCGGCGGGATGGGCAGAGACCGAGGAACAAGGCATGTGTTTGCCACGCGGTATATATAGTGACGACTCGAGTAATATCCCGACAACGATGGTAGAAAATAACGGAAAGCTGGCTTGAATGCCACAGAGAGTAGTCAAGTGAAAAGTCCTTGAGTACTGGAGGACGATGCATCTGCTCCCACTTTGGGCTAGGGTTTTCGCGCGGGGCGAAAACCCGAACAAGTGACACGCGCGCGTACCTACTGTCTCTACACAGCACAGTACGGAGAGAGAGAAAGAGAGAGAGGGGTGGGCAAGCCTGTGTGTAAGTAGAAAGGACTCATTATGCAGTCAGGTTGGCTTCAAAGGCAAAATCCCAACTCTCTGGTCAGCTTAGCATACAGTGAGTTCTCAAGTCACTTACTAGATTCCTCATCAGTTCATATACACAGTCTCTATTGTCAGTGTATGGTTTTCATTGAGTCTGATATAAGTTTTAAAAATATAAGATGAACCTTGAGATGGAATTTTGACGGGTAATTATCGGAATTTAGAAGTAGAAAGGGGTGATAACTTGAAAATTATGTATTGGAAAGTTTTGAAAGTATTGCAATCAAGTCCGATTAATGGCATCCTTTGATTTAGAGCTTTATACAGAAGTATAAGAAAGTTATTATAAAGTTATCGAAACGTTTCTCGACAGCAGCGGGAATGAGGAAGCAGAGAGAGAGAGAGAGTGCCCCAGCAGCAGCAGCAGCCAGTGGAAAGGGTGCTTGCTCTCGAACTTTTTCCAACGGCAGAGCAATGTCGTATCTCAAAGGAGACGACAGAAACCAATCCCTCGACTTCTCGTCGTCGTTGGGTATAAGGAAGAGGATTTGCAAACAAAACGACTGGGAAACAGACAGGGAGTGAGGAAACCAAAAGCATCCGAGTAGAAAGAGTAAAGGGCCTTTTCGCGCCTACATTTTTCAACATTTTTTTATTACATCCTTTTCTCTTACTATATATTTTATATTCCTTTCATTTTCATTATTAGTTTTCTTATTTTTTCAAAACTATCGTTATTTATTAAATTCAATATCGCGCACACTATAGAAACACACGCCTAATATTGTGATATCTTTCTCTCGCAACAGTTAACATGTGCGAATATTGCGATCAAGACACACTCTTTCTACCCCTACTTGTCCTCTGTCATTTTTTTTTTTTTTGGCTCCAATAGCAGGGACAAGATGGAAAATGGAATTTTTTATTCTTGATATTCTTGTACATACCTTGAATATATATTTTAGTGTATAATAAGATTTTTCTTGACTCTATTTTAATATTTATTTTTTATCATATCTGTGACATTAAAATATAAAAAATTTTTCAAATAAAATATTTCTCAAGTTAAAACAAAATTTAATAAAAATTCTTAAAAAATTATTCAAAATTAAATTCATTATAAAATAATGTTTTTTTTTTTTTAATTATAAAAACTATTTAAATCAGAATTATAAAATTAAAAAAATCACGGATAATAAACCCCTCAGATTAAAAGAAGCTTTGAATCCTGAATAAATCCAAGGACAGAGATCGGAAAAAACTTGAAGCATTTAAAAAATTGGTTTGTACTTATATAAAAAATTCTTTTTGATGTGCGTATATACATAAAGAAAAATTTAATTTATACGCAAAATGGAGAGGCTATTTTACTTAGAGAGCCTTTATAGCGAAAACGTGACGCGATAATGTAACACGAGAGCCGGGTAATGGAACTTATGATATATCATGAAAGCCAGAAGAGAAGAAAGAGAGGGAGAGGGTGGGTGACTAGGCCACGCGCGTACAACGCTGATCCTGATGCGAGTGTGTAGCGCGCGCGGGCGCGCTTTTGCCGTGGAATAATAATCTTGGTGTGAGATGTACAGAACCCACGAAAGGCTTTTAGTCAACGTAAAAAAAAATACCTTGTCTCCATAATATTCCAGTTAATATATCTATATCTATAATAAACATACAGGATTAAAAATTATATGAAAAGCAGGTATTAGAGTCAAAGAGAAGAGCTTTTGAAAATAAAATTATCTCATAAATCTGAGTGATACTTGTAATTAAATTACCATAATTCAAATTCCGTGACAACCCTAAAATAAACCAATTAACCAGGACGGACTATAAACGGTTATTTAGATCCTGCCAGTGAGATACGACGTGGCTTTAATGGCGTCGTCCTACCTCGCTTCGTATTACATACTATAAGAGCAGATTATAATAGTAAGATTCCTTTAGTAGTCCTCACGTCAACTTTGTACATATATGTAGCCAATATAACAGCAGCTTTGGCACACAACACGCGACTGCAGACTAACTTAAATCATCCATGCATATTTAGCTATAAAAATTACTAATAATCATACTCAATGACCCAATCCATAATCCATAATCCTTAAAATACGTTTTTCTCATTTACTATTATTCTCCTAAATTATAGAATTTTTGTTTTCATATAGCTAAATGAGAAACCAATCTTCTGACATGCGATTTTTTTTTTATAAAATAAAAATCAGTGATAATTTTTAAAGTATAGACTTTTTGACTTTTTAAATTTGTGATTTTTTATTTTCAAAAAAAAATATTATCATTAAAAAAATTTAACTCTATAAAAAAATTTTAAAACATAAATTTTCAATTGTGATAAAATCAAATT
This sequence comes from Macrocentrus cingulum, assembly GCA_002156465.1. Classification (NCBI taxonomy): domain Eukaryota; kingdom Metazoa; phylum Arthropoda; class Insecta; order Hymenoptera; family Braconidae; genus Macrocentrus; species Macrocentrus cingulum. Next base: position 23,601 of record MVJL01008206.1, read on the forward strand.
TCCTATATTTCCCAATTAATCCAACGAATGCGAAAACTAATCCAACAAAATCCTTTTAGTAAAAAAAAAAAAAATGTATAAAAATTTTTGTGTAAGTTTAATGTTCGTTGAAATAATTTTTGTGAATAAAAACACTCAAACACAAAAAGACACCGTGAAAAAAAATCGATAACTGAAAAAATATGCTGCACATGATATGAAAAAAATATCAAGACACCGGGTGGTGCACTGATGGAGTTGGTAGTTCATTGTGTACACAGCGGAGCGGTCAGTCAGTTGGTCGAGTCGATAGATATCGTCGTATCCGATCTGTGATCGTTGTGGTCACGCGAATTGCTTCGATCGACGCCACGACACGGCGCGCGTTCTTAGCGAGCCTCGTGACGAGACTCTTCATTTCTTTCATGCGGAAAACCTAACCACCCGCGCGGCCGTATTATATGCTTTTATCTTTCTATCCGGCTGTGCAGTGAACAACCGCTAACTTCCTGTATAAAGTCGGAAGCCACTAGAAAAATCAAATTTTCCCAGAACAAATGAATAAAGCATACAACTCAAGAGACTATACGCGGTGCACACACAGGCTTTACAGACATTTTTCGCGCCCGAGTTGCTGCAGTCAGCGTCACATAGAAGCCTATTCAGGTGATAAGTGTACTTAAAAGGTGCTTATTTCAAGCTCACATACGTCAAATGTTCAAGAATTCTCTTGCAGCCGGCAATTATTTAAAAACATAAACACCTTGCGGCCTATTTTGTCGGTAAAGCAGCCAGTGTATGTGTGTGTGTGTTACATAATGCTTAAAAAAAAAGAGAGAGTAAGTACAGGGCATGAGATACACTCAGATAAAATATCCAATTTAAAGTTTCATCGTAATTTTACGATTCTTGGAAGTAAATTAATAGTATTATCTGGTAGACGCTTCCGGCCATCTTCCCAGCACTATGGCCTTTATATAAGGTATAGGCCACGCAAATCAGCCTTGGCAACTTTCTGAAATAAAAGCATGCTATTAGTCATTAAAACCCACAAGGGATTCTTATCACTATTATATGCATTGTTATTTCGTGTCGAATCAAACCGAAATTTACCTTGTTTTCTCGTATTACAACAGTCTAGTATTATAAATTTGACTAAATAGATGGTTGAAGAACATCCTCACGCTCGTTATATACCCGATTGACGTGTGAACGAATTTTTTTTCTTCCTCGATTCACAATTAATTCATGTGACTTTTTTTTATTCACCTTTAGGATATACATTTGAGAAGACGAAATACGTCTGACCAAAACGGAATGTTACTACTGTCAGTGAGCGCGCGCTTTTGCTTGTTAGATAATTTTTTTTTTCATTTAAAAAAGTGTTAAATATTGAAGATGAAAGATAAATAGTTAAATCATAGCACAGACTCCTTGTCTATACATATAAGTAGCATAAAAAGTATGCGAAATTCACAAAAAATAGTAATATAAGAAATTTCAACTCACTGTTCGCCTTGACACGTTTGTACGCTTCGAAAACGTGGTCAACAGTATTAATTTTTCAACGCGTAATATCTTATGAGTACACGTCAGAGATATCAAAAAGCAATTAAAAATTAACGATAGGACCGGACTCACTGTATTTTCCCACAAAAATTGTCAGTTGTTCCTGCGGATGTTTGACGATCGCGGACGTCGGCAGGAGTGCGCTGAGTAAAAAATTTTACATATCGCCATTTTGTTAATTTTTGCATAGAATTAAAATATATTTCCAAGTAAAATCACGCAGCTTAAATCGAAAAAATACCGTTTGCACCGAAAAATCACTTCGTTTTGTATACCCTCTATTATTTCGCATATATAGGATGCGCAAATACAAGACTTAAATGTTGCAAATGTTTTCTCACTATTGTTTTTTTCAATTATTAAATTCCCTTGAAAAATAACTTATACACAAAAATTTTTAATAATTCGAGTATTTACTGGGTTATTTTTCAATTAAAAAAAAAAAAAATCAACTCGTAGAATATTTCGTTCCATTCTTCAAACATTCAAGTTTTTATTTTATTAAAAAACTGAATATTTGACAATCTCGAGGATTCCCAACTATGAAAATTACAAAAAACCTGGCCAGTAAGAGGCGCTGAGCTGGCGCGACGCGGGAAAAAATCTGGTGACAGAGTAAAAAAAAAGAGCAGAACCCGCTAAAAGGTCGTTAAAGTTAATGTGCAAGAGAGTTGATGTATATAGATATTAAAGGTGTTATGTGTGTGTAGTGCTCCTATTCTTGTCGACGCCCGTCGCCGGCTTGTCGCGCTTGGTTTTCGGTGCGTCCGCACACGGACGCCACTTGCCAAACACCCACGTGACGATGCGCGCTGGTGCCTGCATCCCCCTTGAGAAGACCAGAGACACTCCGCCGGGGCTCGTCATCTTGTTTGTCATATTATACCCCACGTCACTTCACGAGCGAAAGGGGATGAATTTAAAGCGTAGCCACGGATTTCCGCCGACGTCGTCATCGCCGCATGTCTGACGTCAACCACCACTTTCCTCGTGTCCTTTTCAATTTTTCACATAAATATAATTTTCAACCACACTGTTTTCCCGCATCATTATCATCTTGACAAAATGTATTTTTACTACCTACAACCCGAATTTAACAAAAAGTCTTTCAATTTGTTTTCCTTCACAAAAAAAAATATATTCATAAAAAAAAAAATCAACCCAAATCAATAATCGTTAAAATTTTTAAAAATAATATATTATAAAAGAACATTTTGAATACTTGTATAAGAAAAATTAATAAAGTAATTTTTTAAGCCATAAAAAAATGCAAATTTTTCAAATACCTATTAATTTTTTTTTAATATTATGTTAGAATTTTCTTATATTATAATGAAAAGACCACGAAAATCAGTATCGATGAGATTAAACTAATTTCCAACGCTAGGTGGCTTATTAAACGTAAATTACAAATAACTTTGGTGATGGAATGAAATCCATATTGAGAGAGGCACGTGGCGAACAGCCGCAGGCGTGTAACCTCACCGATGCTATTGCCTATCGCTAGGAGAGAGGACTTGTTGGCACACTGGCTGGCTATACGCTGCACAGATGAGAGGGGCACGAAACTGTGGTATAGCAAACCGAGCGAGAGACCGCGGCCGATTAATTTCGCCCGATCTACGGTATAATTAAAATTTTGCCGACAGTTGTTGTTATCATCACTGCAATATATATTCATATATTTGTATGTATATAAACCAGCGAATGATTTTCCAATCGAATGATCACCCAAATCGGTCAAACGCGATCACAAAATATTTTTGGTAATAATATTTAACACAGTTGCACAATTTTATTTCTCTCCCACCATAAAAGCTTCAAAAAAAAAATTATTAACCTTTTTTAAATTCTAAAAAAAAAATACTCAATTTAGATTTTTTTATTTCAACAATAATCGACAATTTTATGCATTTTTATCGAGTCATCTGATCGAATATAATCATTGTTATTCATAGCATGATGGCGTATTACAGTGTGTCCCTATTTCTATTTATTTATTGCAATTGTAAACATCTTTCTCTTTCCCGTTATCAAGAACAGCTGAGTAGTAAAAATAACATACTCGTGCAGACCGTTCATCCTCGTGCGCATATAGATCGAATCAGTTTGTGACCCACCCTCTCTTGCGCGTTTAAGGGCACCCTCGCCCCTGATGCCATATTCACAAGCCGATAGGGAAAACCCAGCAGCACCTAACAGATAAAAATCCCTTCCATTCGTGCTCACACTCAAAAATACTCAACGTCACAGAGTCCACTCGTTTTTGCCCCCTTCTTCCCCACAGTCTCATCAAAATGATCGAGAATATCTCATTCAAAATCTTGCCACATTTTTTTTATTTTTCTCTTCTTTGACATTATCTTGAAAACTTTGAAAAAATTACCAAACATCATAATATTTTTTTTTTCATCCCACTTTAACGTCTAAAAAATAAAATAACAGATATTTTACTTTAAATGTGTTAACTAATTTTTTTTTTTTCGGTATATTTAAAATAGTTAAACTTGTTAAGAAATTTTATTTCTGAATAATAAAAAAACCCTTGATTAAGTTAATAATGTAAAGTATATAATGATGGTGATTTTATTCAGATAGAAAAATTGTTTAATAGTACTAAAACATGTTTAAAAAATATTATCCAAGTGCGGAGAAAAAGAGATAAAAATGTTAATGTTCAAGTGCATGAAAGACTAGAGCCAATCGGAGGAAACTTGCAATTAGGCGACGTTGAATAAGAAGAAAAACTTGAAAAATATTATACGGTGACGAGGTATCTGGAGGTTTTTTTTTAAATTCTTTTTTATATTTTTCCTTCTCACTCGTCGTTCGACCCTGTATTTCCAATGCAGATAACTACGAGAGCGCGAGAATAGAGGTGTCGAGGAGAGACGACCAAGGGGACGAGTGCGAGGAATAATCAGACGAGAAGAGAGCATAACGGAGAGAAAAAAAAATCGCTCGAAGAAACTCAGTGAGATAAAGACGGAGTAGAGCTTCGAATGAAAACGCCGTCGTCGTCGTCGTCGGAGGGTGACAACGGTCTAACCACGACAGAAAAACGACAATCGACACATGGGTCCTGTTTAATGACATTTTTCTTATTTGCCAAACGCCAAGACACTTTCCGTTGATGCCAGAAATATACATTGGATTTTCCTCTTTTTTTTCAACAATTTTTATTGTACTAATTAAAGTGATATTCGGTGCCTCACAGAGACTGAATTTCGTGGCAACATCAACCAAGACTCATTTCCCTGAAGCAACGTGCGAATAGAGAGCCGGAAGCGACGAGGAGAGTCCCGTGAGGACCGACAGCATCAAGAGAATGCCGATGACACTGATGCTAATGAAGAATATAAGAATAATGTAATTTAATGCCTGAAAATAATAATAACCCTTGATGGTTAACTTTTAACGAGCGCTCAAGTCTAAAAAAATTTTTTATACGAGCCGACAATGCTTAATGATGATGAAAAAAAAAAAAAATCACAAAGAAAAATACAAAAATTAATATTTTTAACGAATAAGTATTCTTCAATTTTTGCAACGATTTTAAAAATACATGTATTAAAATCATGATTACCCAAAAAAAAAAATTGTAAACCAACTAATTTTATAGATTTTTATGTGGAAAAAATTCAGGGTGCTGAATAGTTAGACAAATCTTGGACAATCAAGCGGTAACATAAAAAGTAAAAACTGGAAAGTAAGTATATAGAAAAGGTGACAGAAGTTATATGCTTGAAGAAGACTTATATTATCATATCTTCTATTATGATTAAACGATTGCTCATAATTATTTTACATAGCAGCAGCTGCATAAACATAGTTCAGTCCGCAGATTTTCGACTCTAAAGATCAATATTATGGTTGGCCGTGCGCGGATTACATTATACCCTCTATATACGAACTCGCACGACTAGACACGTTGAAAGTCAAACTAACGAGTGTGTTATTCTTCGAGGAAAGAGCGCGGCGCCCACCGAGTGTCTTTATCTTGGCATCATACGACTTGATCCCAAAGAAGACATCTATACTCTTTCCCAGCACAGTATGCTGCTTATCTCTCAACTCTGATGAGAAAAGCGAATGCGGCCGATATGCAGTGAGAGACGGTATCTTTGGACCAAGGTCGAGGAAAGGGAGGATTAAACAAAAGCTAGGTAAGAAATGAAACATCAGATTTCATCAGGAACTAGCAATTACCAGTTTGGACCAATTCCCAGGACAAATCCAGCAACAAAGGATGAGATTTGGTGTGCGCAAGGGGGTAGGTAACAAGAAGGGGCACTGGGAAAACTGCTAGAGCAAGCCGAGACGGAAATGAAAATCGATTAGAGAGATGCAGTGAAGCCGAAAGCGATCTTGTGACCGCCAGAGCGAGCGTTGGACGCGATTCACGACTAGTTCTCCATTCTCGGTCAGAGGTAAGTCTGCACATCGACACATAATCGATATTCAATCACGCAAAGACGTGGGGCCCACTTGCAGCCAAAGTGTGTCCTGTCACACAGAGACCAAAAAAGAACATGAAAACGCGAGCAGCAAGATTTGTGGCCTTCCAATACACAATGTGTCTCCATTATTTTTCTCCCGATGCCTCTCAGCAGCCGCTCGCTCGCTCCCTATATCGCTTGGACACACAATCCGAGGTATCTTCGGCCGTTAAATTAAAGACACTTATTCTCTGAGCCGATGGAACCCGATAAAGTCTCTATATCGCGTCACAGTAAACTCACAATATGGCCGCACCTGAGCCCGCTGTCAAGAGGGACCCTCTCTATCCTCCAGCGGGAATTGCCATTGGGGATATCCATGTGTAATAAATTTGTTTACGACCTTCTTCGGACTTGATCATCGAATCCAATCAATTCCCCAGTGCTATCTCATCACACATCGATTGCAACAAATTGCGGTTAGCCTCAACATTCGCCACAACTAAATCCTAACTCTTTTTCAAGCCAGTTGGCCAAACTAATTTGTCCAAAACCATACAGAAATTGGATAAAATTTCCATTTAAATCGTCTAATTCAACTTGATTAATTAATATATTATTATTTTAAATTTTCTCAAATACTTTTTTATCATTTGGTCAAGCGTTGGCGAGTGAAAACGGTGATATTAACAGAAATTATTGGATTAGAGTGAATAACTTGACAGACTTGTCTAATCTAAGGCTCAAAACATCTTCCTATTGATAACAATTCTAGCAGTCTGGCAGTTGCACCTCAACAAACTTGAATACTTGAACTATCCAAGTGTATTAGTGTGACAATAGTTTGTCAACTATTGTGATTTTCGGGTGCAAGATACGAGTTGCGGGGATCAGATTGTGATAATAGAGTAAATTTGGGAATTTTTTTGGATGTTACAAGAGTAGAATAGTTTATTGAGGATTAATCTCCGTGCGATAGGATGAAATCTATAGTCTTCTTCTTCTTCTTGATCTAAGTAATGACTTTGAGTCCCTTTCTCTCTCTTTGGCTTATCGGTGATTTCGGACCGATAGTCATCGACGCTTCGGAACGGTCTTAATTAATTCCGGGTGAATCGGCACCCCTGCCAACATATATTATATCCTCACGGTGGCTGATAGGCATCTTTTGCATTCGTGCAATGGCGGCTTCCGTGAGTGGTGCTCGTTTCGTGCCGGTTTGAAGATTCCCGCAAACGCCATGTTAATTACACACTATTTGCAATAGTAGTTGTTTTTTGATGACTCCATTGCACAATAAATTGCTTAAATTACGCACTAGACGATCTCGAAAAACGTATAGAGTTTTTTTTCGGTTTAATCTATTTAATAAAATTATTAGCAATTGAAAATTACTTTTAAATGCATGAAAAAAAGTATTTTTTTTTTTTTTAGATATTTCTACTACATTAAATTTTTATCGTGCATCAGACAAAATTTGAAGACTAGCAAGGGTCAGTTTATATACTCGTAAGTTAGTTTCAACTTTCCATTTAGTATTTTATCGTAAACTTGAATATAGAAAGTTTTAGATCTCTGGTTATAGATCAATTTGCTATAATGTAACGGTAAAAATTTTTATCTGTATAGTGACGAGTGACAAAGTATATGTAGAAAATGGTGTTAGTTTATTTTTGTAGAATAGGATAAATTTATACTGAAAAAAAAAATTTTTTTCCATGCTGGAATCATATTTAGTTGGGTCATGCCAACTGACAAATTTTTTTTTCTCTGTCGACATTTCCCAGCAGACGTTAGAAGAGTCTAGACGTGACTAGAAGGACAAATTAGACACAGAAATCGGAATTTTCAAATTACTATATAGGTACATACAATAATATAACTCTTGTAGACGATTTGTAAAAAAAAATTGTTATTTTTGTTTATGATGAAAAAAAAAATAAAAATAAACGAATAAGCTATTATCCAGCGCGAGTTTTTCTAAACTAAAACCTGGATTTTTTTGGTTTCAACTTATTTTGGAGTGAACTATAAATTCTCTCGCGCCTTTCTAGCGAATCCCCAGCTATTTCCCTAAATGATTGAGTAGCTGCGCTAGTTTCATCGTCGTCGCGCTCCTCGAGCTTCTTGCGGTTTCGCCGCGCTAGTCAAGAGAAAAAAAAAACGAAAAAAAAATAAAAGAATATAAGAAAAGAGAGGAAAAAAAAAATTTCGAAGAAGAGAAAAAGCTGGAGAGGCTTTCGAAGGGATGATGACACAAGGGTGATAGAGGACGCGTATAGGAAAAAAAAAGTGTGAGACAGAGTTCGAGGCAAGTTTTGCTCAGCAGCTTTTCCGTGGCTAACTTAATTTAAAAATACAAAGAATTCTCTACCGTTGGAAATGAGCAAAGACGTATATTTTACTCTTTTCCACACCTTCTATACCCCCACACACTTAAATATACATTTCTTATATTTTTTTTCCTCAAAATTTCAAGATAAAAAAAATAAATAAAAAAAAAAATTGGACATAGAAATATGCGCCCTCGCAATGACAATCATCTGGTGGTTAAACGAAAAAAAAAACCGTTTATATTCCCGAACTTATTCTTATACCATAGCACACCTTCCAATTTCATCTCACACCTTTCTTTCTATATAAAATTAAAATTCCCTAAGCGAGCTTTTCAAAAGCTTTAATAACGTTCTTTTGTTTCAGTTCTTGCAACATCCATTTTTCTACCGGCGGGATTTCCCATGTCTCTCTATCTGCGAATGATCGAGTAGCTACTTTCATTTGAAAGGAGTTGGGTGAGCGAGGAGAACACTCAACTCAACGATAAGGGAGACTGCACGAGGTTCGTCTTTTCAACCACTAACTTCATTTAAAAACACAAAGAATTTCCTTTCGCAGAAAAATAAAAAAATAGAAAAAAAAAGGCCAGGTATTTTTCTCGGCTTCGCACCGCAACCTCCACCAAGAGGGTTTCTCCCCATTGAATTTCTATTTTTTATTGGTTTTTTTTTTTTCTACAGCCATATAAACGTATTGTGTGTCAACACTACCAAATATTTCTGCACTGACAACATATACAAATTATATAACGAGGCATGTGTCAATAAAACGTGAGATTCTAATATATATTTGTGACTTTATCGAGAATCCCAGTGAAAAATCATAATGATGAGGATGCTCGAAAGACTTTGATGAATATACAGAGAGATCAGAAAATCGATTTTCCCTTGATCTCAAAGATGAAACGAGTGCCCGAGGCCAACTGAAAAAAAAAATTCAAGTCCATCCGTTTCCCAACGAAGACTGCGTTGAGGAGGATTCCCTCATCGTCTTCCATTTGGTTGAGTAAATTTGAACGGCACCAAGGGGATCGGATAAACGACTCGTCGTCATCGGGACACACGAGAGGATCGATATGTATATATATATATAGAGTAAAACTACTCGTCCAAAGACATACCACACTTGCAAGAGTGGATTTATCAGCGGGCGAAAGGCCGTTTAAGTGCGCGATACGAATAAGGCAAACGTGTGTTACAAGCTCGAGAGAAATATGGTCTCTATGGCAAAAGATCAAAGGCTAAAGGATGTTGTGAAAAGCAGAGATTTGCTAATTAAGCATTAGCATCATCGAGTCATCATCGTTGAAGCATAAGGAAATAATTGGATAAGTCAACACACTCTTGAAATAAGCAAACCTTGCGACGATCTTTCATATATTTTATTTTGAAAAAAAAAATAAAAAATTAAATAGATAAAACTCAAAATTTACTAATAAATAAAATTATAAATGAAAAAAAAAAATTGGCATGGCATTGATTTCTGATTTACTACTATTATTTTCGTTTTTTTTTTCTTCTGCAGGTGCACACACGAAGAAAGGTGATATCCAACGCTTGGGGACACGAGAGAGCACTAAAACGACGGGCTTTACGATCGACAAAGCCCAGGTGAGACCCGAGACCTCGGGTGGTGGTAAACGGAAATAGCGGGGAGTAATGGAGAACGGTAAGTGCGAATAACCAAGGGTAGGGAAAAGAGAATAAAATTCCAAAGTGGAAACCACGCGCCTTTCTCGGCGTGCAGATCTTCGCACAAGGTAATGGCAAAGCATAACATTCCAAGAGAGGAATATATTCTTGCGAAATCGCCTTCCTATGTAGACAGAGAGAAGAGAGAACCACTAGGCATCGACTGGGTGAGAGATATAGCACTGTAAGTGCCAGGCTTTAATTAAGCAGTATGCCGCTAGATGGCCCGTAAAACGTACAAAGGATTGTGCATTGTGCTGGGTAGAAATGGCGCAGTATACGCACGACTTGCGGATAAACTGCACAGCGCAATCAGAATAATAGATTTGTCCATTTCACTCGACGCAAATATAACAATGTACCTTTAAATTTCCAAGATACTTGTGGTAAAATACCTGCCAAAAGTGCCAAGGAGTAGTGGTCAGCAGACAAGGTCCAAACGATTATATAACCTCCAACACACATAGTAGGTATATGCAAACTTGAATTGAACGTCGACCATCGATCTCACTCGCTGTGGTTTAGTTTACACGTAGAATCTAACTTTGTGAAATACCTCGCCGGACACACTTTAGACATGCTCGTCGATGGTTCATGCGACCGTATAACCGACTATGTGGAATCAATTTCCGAAAAGTTGACATAAGTCAAAAAAATCTGGTGTATACTTTTATATTGAAGTAGGTGGTCAAAGAGAGAGAGAGCGCGCACAAGTTGGGAAATGAAATTCGTCGCCTCAAAGTAGTCTAGCACCTAGCCATACATAAATAAATATACATATACACTAGAGGTGATAGAGAGAGGCGTATAAAACGCTGCGGAACAAAAGACCAAGGGAATGTGTGGCACATAAAACCGATTCGCGATTGCACACAGTCTACAAAGAGTTGAGTATAGTAGTTGTATAAGAATCCTTTCACATAGCCAGTAATACTGCCTGTCTAGTTCGGTGAGATTCAGCTCAGTCGCCTGCTGCTGCTGCTGCTGTCGCTGCTGAGGATGCTATCCTTTTGCTTCGTAAAGGAAGCAGTCTTTCATCGAGCAGACCAACAAAACCGGAAAGCACGGGCCATCGCTTCTCCAACCGATAAGACTTGGCCCCGTCATCTATACACTTACTTCTGTACCACATACTATGCTCTATGTGACCGTTAAAATATTACAAATGCGAGAAAATGCGGTATATCAAATACTAGCGGGTGGTCAAAAGCTTGAAAACATGACGAAGAGAGGATTCAACTGAATATATCCAAGTTTCAAGGTATACAATTTTCATGCACACACAATGTATACAAGTCGAAGAAGCCTTTATCGGGCATTTTAATTAAAATCCATGCTTGAGTGCCACGCCGATGGTCGAAAATACAAGAGCTGCATCGAGTGTATACACGGAGAGTTTGTCATTTAGCTTCTAAAATAGATTAACACGATGTTGAGTAATAATCCCTGATGAGGATTTGATTTAATTTGTTCATCAAACTCAAACAACAGGCTATTAATACTTAAACAATTTCAATAGAAAATAAGTTGGATGTCTTGCATCAGCTCAAGGGCAAAAAAAAACGCCCTCAAACCCAAGGATTCTGGTAAGCATGTATAAAAATAAGAGAAAAACAATTGCTACATGTCCACGAACGATTCTCGACACTAATTAGCTACAATTTTAATTGAATTTCCCAGCCCGAGGGTGGAGAACAAGTGAGCCAGAGACTATAGAGGGGGTACTACGCTTCACGTATTCCAGTTGAGAGTGGATCTCTATAAATCCTGCCTTTCTCATCCCTATCCTTCGCCCTCTTACAGTTGCATCCAACTGGATCTCTTTCTCTCTCCCTCTGACCGGCCTGCGGCTACGAGGTTCCGGACTAGAATTTCCGGCTTAGCTTAAGAGCTAATAGCACACCAGCACTGCCCCTTTTCTGCACCTCTATCACTAACCAACCGGCGATAGTTGCTCTGTCCAGAATGTATGTATATATGAGTGTATAAAGTCATCTCTCAATTACTTTTCTGTTTGAATCTTCGATCGCTTGCACAGTTATCAGTACGGCTTAAAATGTCATTTTGTTCTATATATTTATCTGGTGAAATGATTTTCCCGGTGCATTTATCGGGGCCTGAAAGCCTCGCTAAGTGTTTTAGAAGCCACAGAGACAAGACGGTGAGGAGAGAATCTTTGGGTGGAATCTCACGAGGAAGCGAGAGAGCCAGACCGCACACAAGAGTAGAGAGATGCTCCTGAGTCTGCCGGTGGCTCGTTAGGATGATAACGGGTGTTCCAAGGCAAAATGTACTTTGCCACGAGTGAGAAATGTCACTGTGTTGTAGCAAAAGCCTTGGAGGCGAGTGCAAGGGGCGCAACGACAGCGATGCAAGCCAAAGGGGATGTGAGTGAGTTGCTGTTGGCAGCCAAAGCAGCTTGAATATTCCAATGTATGTGACCGATCAATAAATTGACGCAATTCCTAGAAAGGCCCATATTCTCTGGCTTCATCTCTCACCATTGCATCTGTCTGCATATACACTACAACAACTCACGCCATATATTGTTGATTCCACAGTCAAATCATCATCATCATCATCATCATTATACACATTTACTCACGCTCTCTGTCCTTCATGAATATTTACGCACAAATCACCTCTCAACTATTTCTCTGGCTATTTCAACCAAGACATTCGATTAAATTCCACTCGAGAAATATTCTTGTGGTCTCGACTAGACTGGAAATTCCTTCGGGACAGCTGCTAATAATATTATAACTCGTGAATCAGGTGGTTAACAATATTGAAATATTTTTTCAAAAAATGTATACACAATTTCGCGAGTATTTTAAACGATCTATTGTAATTTTTAATATAGTATTTGATTATTTATTATTTTTATAAAGTAAAAAAGATTTGATTGAAATTTTTTTAATTTTCCAGATTGAAGACAAAGACAAAATTTTTTTTTGTGATCCATCTATATGGCAAGTGGAGAATTCGTGGCATGAAGAAAGTATGAAATCCTCTGTAGAGTCGCTCTATAATCTGATCCACCGTCTGAAGCCGGTAATCCTGAGGGATTGATCGACGTCACTGGTAAGAAAGACATTACCCTCATGCTTCGACTCGTCACATTTATAAAATCGAAAATTTGATTGATAGGACTTGTTGTGTATATAAAGGGAAATATGACAATTAATGCAAAGACAACCTACCGCATGATAAGGAAATTGAATTTAGTGATTTGCGCGGCGAGCTTGGCAATTATGGTCCGAAATACTGACAATAGCCCGGGTTGCAGCAACGTAAATCATAGCAGAAGGGAAAGTTATCCAAACAGAGGGATGGTAAGTGTACATATCTTAATTAGAGTGTTATCCAAGAACATGGAACGTCCGTTCTGCTCATGCGTTGTCTGTGTGTGCGTGGAATTTAATTATTTTCAAGCCAAGGAGATGTGCCATGTTTTGCTACTTTACATAAATAAATTTTCGAGAATTATTTAAATTCAAGGTAAATATGGATGTATATTATCTGATAAAATTAATTGATCAAATTAGAGCGAACATTACGGTTGGATGATTGAATTAATTTTAGAAATAATTTCTCAAGTTGTAACTAAGTATATATAACCATTCTAAATCGACAAACTGAATTTTTAATCCCTCAATATATAAGTATATAGACAATATCTTTTAATTGCAAATGAATCAAAAATTTCTCTTTAATATACATTCATTTTATCACGTTGAGACAATACAATTTTATGATTCATTAGAATTGCTCGTGAAGAAGTAATAAAATTGAGTGTGAGGCATTGTTAATTTATACGGATTTGCAAATTTAATTGTCTTACGAACGAGAAACTCGAGATTTCTTTATCAGAATAGTATCCTACGAGAAGGCGAGAGAGACGTATTGGCGAGACAGTGTAGCCAAAGTATATAGAATGCAATCTCGATAATATAACCAAGGGGAAAATGTGCGGTGGCTCAATTCTCTATTCTTTTCATTCTTTCTCCCCCTCCGTTGAAATCTTCAAAACGCCATTTACACTGACTCTGATATATATACGTGTTTGTAGGCGAGGAAAATGCTGATTTGAGTGGTTGTGGCGTGGATAAAAATAAAAAAGATAGCAAAAAAAGAAGCGAAATATCCTATAGGGCAATTGATATCCTACACAATCCTTAACGAATATCCCCCTCTTCTAACGAAAAGTCATTTTATTTTCAGGCTCGAACGATGAATAGTTGAAAAAAAATTAACGATGGATATGACGAAGATGAGAGAGAGAGAGAGAGAGAGTGAGTAGTCACTCGTGAAAAAGGTGAGAATCTTGATTTGAGTGGGCACTTCAGACTGAACTCTACGGAAGAAAAAATCGTAAAAAAAAAAAAAAGAAGGGCATCTAGGAAAACGCCAGGAAATCCTTCGGTCGAGCCATTAACGGCGATTTCCCCTAAGCCTTTCAATCCTCTCATCCCAGATCGCCTCGCCCCCTCAACTCCCCCCTGAGACAACTCATCTTCTCCTCCCTATCGACTTTCTCCGAATAAAAAAGCCTGGGAATTTCGATCAATCGTCCTTCGAAGTATCGGTCGATGACACAATGACGAAAAGAAACTCGTTGAGAAATTGGATAAGGCAAAATAAAAACTTGACTTTTCCTAAGAAAACTTTGACCCTTGCGAGCTCTCAACTTCATCTTAAGCAACTCCTAGTTGAGATTAATTAAAACCAATTTTTTTCCTGCTAACATAAAATATAACTATTTAAAAAAAAATTTTATCATATATTTAAATTTATAAAAAAATATCTTTACATATTTAAATGTTTATGTTTATTATTTTTTAATTCATTTTTTTTAATTAAATTTATTTATTTATTTTTTTCAATAGATGACACATATTGCCCTCTAACAATGCTCCATGTGTTTGCATCACACATCAAACAGCCCGCAACAGAATAACAACGCTACAGGAATTTCGAGAAAAATAGCTCAGAGAGCAAGAGCCCTGCAGTGTACCAACCAGGTAGTTACCGACTGTATTACAGACCAAGCGCGGGTATCAATCTGCGCGGGATTGCTAACATACCGACAAATATGGAGGGGAAGCGTCGTTAAATTTTTTTGGCAATGATACATTTCTAAATATGTGCTAGCACTGCCAGCCGAGGGGAATAATATCCCAAAACTTCAGAATTTTCTGATAATAATTGATGCTGAAAATGATTTCATGCATTACCTGGTGATGGATGATGGTTTGGATGATCGATGATCACGTTCGAAAATGCTGGTGTACTCGCCATGCTCCAAAGCTGGTGTAGTCTTTTGGCTTGCTCACTTATATCACTGTTGTAATGTCCCACACATCACACTCGTTTTACAATTGACACTCCCGAACACTTTATACTGCATTTATATGAGTATTTACGTTGTGCAGGCATAAGGAACGCCATCACGACAAACGACAACACTTGGACAACGGACTGTTCAAGGGCAGATCAACGGAATTATTCATCACTTAATTGTTGGCGTGGCTTGCTAAAGTTTGATTTTTCCCATTATTTGCAATAAAATCTCAGTCAAATTAAAGATTTACCTCGTTGCACGACGTTGGGCGTCCTTTACTCGCACGTTCAAACACATTCGACTGCTCATGCGTTGTGAATAGAGCGCGGTCACCGAGAATGACGCCAGCGGATATATTTGCGACTGACCATTTTTTTCGTCCGAAATACACGCCACAACGTCACTCATCGATAAGCCTGGTTTTCGAGGGATTTGGGATGAAACTTTCACGATAAATATTACGTAGAACCTCGAACAATTGTTTAATTACACGACACGACGACCTTTACGAGCACGTTCAAACGCGTTCCATCTCTCTTGCGTCCGTTTATTGCGCGGTCTCCTGACTAAACGAGATAAGATGGCCGAACTTTCTAGATGATGCGGGTGACGTAGTTAGTCAACTGACCATCTCTAACCCAGCGATTGAATAAAAGTTATTTACTATTAAAATAAATGTAAAACAATAAAAATTGTAGTTTAAAAAAATTGCAAATAATTTATAACACATTAACTATGTATTTTAATGTCACAAATTATTTACTTTATGTTTGTTTCCGGCGTCAGATAGTTGTGAATATGACTTAATAAGTATGGCGGCCAGCTGAAGTGACGCGGTGCCTTTTTTACCATCTTATTCTTGGTGTGTGTGTGTGTGTGTGTGTGTGTAAAAGTGTGTGTTCGGAGTTTATTTTTGTTCACTGCAGTGTAATCGCGGAATATAAATTTTCTTCAACAATAATATAAATAATAAAATGTAAGTAATAACGGCATTTTTTATTATGCAATTGTGGGAATTTCCAATGAAAACAAGAAGAGGGGAAATACTACCTGCTTGAAGTACTTGGCAAAACAAAAAAATCAAGAACCCACAGTTTAAGTTAATAAATTCATTTATTAGTATTTATTAACCTATTATATGTGTTTGAGGATAAATGATATTTGTGACCAAGGTAAAGTAATTATAAATGTTGTCAAATTTGTGCAGAAATGTATGATTTTTTATGGAAACCCAAAACTAACCTCTAAATATTTTTGATTCTTGACGTTAAACCCCGAGGTTAAACGCAAGTTTTCAGTAATATAATATTTAATTAATCACATTTTAACACAATAAAAGTGCTTGTTTAATTTTTTTTACTCTTATTTATTGTTGCAGGAGTGAAAAAAATTCCCGAAGATCTTCGGTAAGTAATAATAGTAACATTAATTAATAAAAATACTAAAAAATTAAATGATTTGTAGATTCTAAAGTTACCAAAGGCCCGTCAACCGCTGCAGTGTATGGAATCCGGTGAGTCCCCGACTGAAAACAGCCCTACAAAGTTCAAACGACGAGTTAGCTTTGCCGAAAAAAAACATATCAAGTAAGAATATCCTTAATTAATATGTAATTCAATTGGAACACATGAATTTATTATTTTTTCGCTCTCTCGTCCAATTTTTCACAGGGAATTTTGTGACTCGATAGAGCAGGGAACTGTGTGGGACAATACCTACGAAGAGAGTGACATGAGTGGATCAAAAAATGTCACACCAGATGCCAACAGTGTTACAGCAACTAATCCAGAGATTTCATCCACAAATGAAGGTTCTAAATTACGCCTGGAAGAATCAGAATCGATGTATGTTGCACCTGCTGCAGCAACCGTGCCTGATGCACATGATCCTGAAGCACTAGAGACAGCAGCCTCTACTAGTCTAGAATCTACCGAAATTTCTCAGATCATTCTATCCAAGGATCCAGCTTTGTTGGCAAATAAGGAAAATATTCCGGGAGTTCTCGAACTCGTCGATGATGACAATGAATTAATTGTAAATGAAGCAAACTTTGAGGCTTCGAGTAATCGAATAGCGCCATTTTCTGTCTACTGTGATGAAGAAGTAGATGAACAGAACGAATCTGTCAATAAGACAGCTGCTGATATGGATTTCACGATGCCAGTCAATGATAACATCGACGGAGAACATGATGGAGAAGTCTCGCCGAATATCGCCCAGGAAGTTGACAGTTCAACAGATGAATTCACATCACACGACAAAGTCCATAAAACCCAAATTTTCCAAGATGTATCAATGGAAATAACTGAAGCAATTGATTATTCAGAACCTGCGCCGCCTAGTCGTGAATTTGTGGAAGAGAAAACTCAATTTTTCCACAATAAATCCATGGAACTTACTGAAGCTGTACGACCAGACCGTTTACACCTCGGCCTGCCGGAAAAAACCGTAATTTTCCATGATAAATCAATGGAAATGACTGGATTAGTACCTCCAGCAGAATCTCGTGGACGTTTTAATCAATTACCCGATGAAAAAACCCAATTATTTACCAATCAATCGATGGAATTTACTGGAGCTGTACCAACGCGCAATTTAAATAACTTTTTACCGGAAAAAAATCAAATGACCGAATCAGTAATGTCAAATTTTTCAAGTTTGTCAAGGCCGAGATTTGAAGAAAAAACTCAACATTTTAACAATCAATCAATGGAATTAACTGAAGCCATTGATTGTGTGATGCCGAATAAGTATTCTGAGCCAAAAAGTCAAGTTTTTTACAATGATTCTATGGAAATAAATGAGAATTCAAGTTCAAAAAGTCCGTGTAATCCTTTAAATCAATCAACTGAAGAACGAACACAATTTTTCCACAATAAATCCATGGAACTTACTGAAGCAATCTCTCCAAAAATATCAAATTATAATTTGGAAGAAAGGACTCAATTTTTTCAAAATAAATCAATGGAACTTACCGAAGCAATATCACCAAAAATATCAAACTACGTTGAAGACAAAACTCAATTTTTCGCTAATAAATCAATGGATTTCACTGAATTAATTCCCCCGACATCACAGAGACGCACTCCAAGCCCGCAAGAATCATCACACAATTATTTCATGGATCGAAGTACATCGAGTGCCTATCTAAAGCGTCCATATCAAGTCCTCAGAACACCCGACGGTCCGTGTGAGAGACCAAAAGCACCCAGGCGCCAGGAAGTGTCATCAAAATACCTGGAAGAGCTTCACCGCATTCTGTACGATGGTATCGAGGAAAATAAGTTTTTTGACGCCACGAAAAAACCATTGCCAGACCTAAATGACTCTATGGAAATGACTGCAGTTGTGGCAAGCCATTTCCGCGAGATAAATCAGCCTGCTGCCGCTCTAGCATCACCAGATTCACCGGAAACAAGTGGTATGCAGTTTACCAGGGTTGTAACACCATTTAAACAGCCTCACACTCTTTCTCAACCACCTGACTCACCTGGCGAGGACACAATCACCACTGAAGCCGAATTAAATGCTTCAGAACGCAGTGAAAATATTTCAAACTGCGATGCAGATTCTTCTAGTCATGTTACTTCACCGGATGAACTCTTAGAGGCTCCGGAAAAACATGCCACAATGTTTAAAGACATAAGTTATGACTTTACGGCTCCGATCGTCCTCCATAAGGACATTAACAATTTGGAAGACACCGAGATGCCCTCGTTCATCCAAAATATCAGTGATGAACCCTCAGATGCTCCGATTTTAGAGTCCTCACTTCTACCGAATCACGAGGATTCCGCGGATGTTGGAATACCAGACTTGACAATCACCGAAGAAGTCAAACTTCGTCGGAGAACGTATTTAGTCAGGCAAAACACATCAGAGTCTGTTGAATGTCCTCCAGTTCTCGCAAATCCACTCGACCCCGTGACAAATGTGCGACTTGCAAAGGAACTGAGTAAATTTGAAGCGTCGGAGGACAAAATTCAAGAAGAAAATAGTGATAAACGAGATCGAGAAGTCCGAGAAATTTCTAATGTATCGCCAGAACGTCTAACTCCACCCTGCGAACCGTCAACATACGTCAGAGAGTGTTCATCAAGTTTTAAAAAAACTACACGCGCTCCCGAAGCCGAGAATTCTTGCAAGAAAAGGAAATTACACTCGATTGTAATGCGTGAAAATGATTTAATTACACGAAGCATAGAGGATACAAATAAAATGCGACAAGTTGATGTTATGGCTAAGCGCCTACGCGCCGAACGCAGAGCTAAGACCAAGGTTACATTAGAGAGCAGTGAAGTGAAAGATAATCCGATTGATAATGCCAGTCCTTACGATGCAATGGAAAAATATGTGACTGATTTGGCGGAGGGACAAGAGTGCCCGTGGAAAATATTAAAATTAACTCCAGAACGTGTTTGTATTCAGTACGAGGTGAATTGTATGGTACTTGGGATTATCTTTGATGAAGCCGATGCTGAGCATGGAATTGAGAGGGTCAACAGGGTGCGATTAGTCTCGCGTTTAAACGATGAAGAGCGGGCGCTAGTGAAAATGATGGATTATTTGATACTGAGGAAAATTAATTTAGAGGAGTTAAAAATAAAATTTAATTCCTACGATCACGTAGTCCAGCTTATCCAGTATGTCACAGACGAGATCAATTTCATCTTTGATTTTTACGATGAATTAAAGCGTCTTACCTTCACAAACAAAATCCACATTGAGCAGGAAAAAATTTCATTAAATATTTGGACTTTGTCGTTGAATACTATTTTGAAGATTGTTATTCACATGAAACCATTTACGGAAATTACACCGAGTGATATTGACGTCTCTTGTATTCTCGGACACGTCAGGTAAATATTTTTTAGAAATTGTTTTTTTTTTTTTATGGATGAAAAATGATTTTGTTGGATATATTTATTGCAGGACAGATGATGTGAAAAATTTAATACAAAATATTCGACGTGATGACAAATTTCTTACGTTTTATCTGAAGGATGTGAAAGAATACATCGAAATTATGGAGGAGACAGTGAAGAAAGTCTTATGATAATTATCTAAGATGGGTGACAATTGTTTCAGATAAATTAGTACTATTACGTTTAATTATTTTGTGCAATAGCACCGCATTTTCGTATGTGTATACAATTTTTTCGCAGTGAAGGTGAAATCAATTTTTTTTATAATTTCGAATAAAAAAAAAAACAAAAAGACAGAAAATGAAAGAAAGAAAATGCACAAAAGAATTATTTAATTGGAAATTCTACTGGACGTGTGACCACGTGAAAAGAGTCTCACAGATGGAACAAGTATACACAAGAACACGTAGATATCTATCGGCAGAGATAGATCAAGCTGGTCGACTAGTCTGCTAATAGCCGGTTGCCGCGCGAAAGCAACTTTTTATTCAATGTTTGTGACGACAAGCATATCTAGCAGCGCTGCAGACGTCTTGTGGATGCAATCTCGATGCACATACTCCTTGTGTGAACCAGTGCAAACAGTTATATTCCATTTCTGTGAAAGAGCAACGTGACACTCGGCTCTTTGACTCGTGATACCTGTGGATTTTATTTCGCAGCATACAATGCAACTCTTTGCGCGACTCGTCGTGATTTTTGAGAAACGACAAAACAAATGTAACGAGATGAAAAAATCATGCTGGCCATGGACAAAGGTACTGTTGACTATTTTTATTTAATATTATTTTATTAGCATTTTGTTGGTATTTACAATTTATCAAAAGGAAAAATTTTCCGTCATTAAATTTATGTTTTTTTTTTCATCACTCTGCCGCACAAAAAAATCATACATATACAAACTTTCTTTCCAAGCGGGCGGCCAATGAAACACGCGTAGGCGTAAGGGGCCTGGTTAGTGATTTCGTAACGGACTCTGATTTCTGCCTGAATACTTAGCACAAATATTTTCGATTCGACGTTGATACAAAAATAATCATCTTCCCGCGTTCTATCTACTGTTATTAAATTCTAGTGTCGGAAAATTTTGTAGCAGGATATCCGACGGGTGAAAACTAACAAATTAACTGGTATTTTATTAGCTAATATACTGTAACTCTAATTTAATGTCCGGCTAATCCTCTTACAAGCATCCTGGCGTGTGTCCAGGTGGTGATAATGAGAGATAAGCGTGCGGATTAACGCTCGTGCCGCGGCAAATGATAAATATCTATATAAAGCAATCTGCTTGAGATCTTAATCCGCGAAGAAAATAGTGGTCCAGCTGGAAGAACCGCTACGTTCTCTCTTCGCATTTCTCTCTCGCTCGCTGGACCACGCATCGCCTTCTCGGCCTCTGCTCTCCTCGAAAGATCAAACTTTAGTAGCTCCAAGAAGGGGAGACAAGCTCTTTAGCGTATTCAAACTTTCATTCACTTTTTTTTTTCGTTTGCTCGTTTAATAATATCCTTGGAGTTGTTCGGCTGCTCGGGCACGTTTCATTCATTATTCCTGATCCCCCACGTATATCCCCCACAATCTTTTCAGTCTACTTCGTGATAATCACGCAAACCTCGGGCTGTTTTTAAAAATCATATTCTCTCTGTCATCGAGAAAAATACGATAAATACTTTTAAATGTTTACGAATTTTCTTCAATGATTTTATTAACTTTTCGCGTTACAAGTTTCATTGATAATCGTTAATGTTAAAAGTCGATAAATTTTTGTAGATATGACCAAGTGAGTCATTATTACTTCCTCATAGTACAGATGGTGTTTATATACATGTTCCCACGATATTAAAAGTTTATAATGTCTTCTAGAGTGTGATGAAGAAGAGATGAGACTCATCACCATGGAGATTTCGTGGGACTAAAGTCTCAGTATTGCGTACAGAAAGAGTCAAGTGGGCGTAAGGGCCGGGAGAGAACGTCGTCGTCGTCGTCGGCTGTTCCATACATGGCTATGCTATGTGGTGAGACGATGTGAGACAGAGAGGCAACAAAGTAAATTGCACCGGTAAGAGGTGAGACACACGACGAGAAGGTGGACAAGCGGAGGCGAGTTGTGTGGTGCGCAAGAAGAAAGAGACAAGTCTTTGAGAGCTATGAGAAAGAGAGCCTGAGAAGGGGGAGGAAGGGAGACCAACTGTGCCCGGTGTGCACACGTTTAGTTACGTTCCACCTTCCCTCGTTATCTGTTATCCATTATTTCGACTCGGCCAAATTATTATTTCAAGATAACCCTCTGTTTTAACATTTCAATTCATTTTAACAACTTATCGCCGACGTTTTAGACCTCAAAATTTATCATTAGATTGTGTGTTTTTCTTGTGGTAAAAATACTTTAATAGTGAACATGAATATTTTCAAGCACTGTTGATAATTCAGCAACGCAATTTTTTTTTTTCAAGTGATTTACTGCTGGAAATATCTGTCGAGGACTGTGATTGTGAAGAGACAAGATTGTTGAATTTTTTCTAGATAATGTCATGTGAAAATTGACCGAGTTTTTTTTGGATTTAGTTGAACACGTGGGTGAATTGAGCCTTTAACGGCCGAGTATATGCACTTGGAGCATCATTTAGCGATGTTATCACTCGTTAAGGGAGGCGAGAGGCGTGGGAGCAACATCAAGAAAGCTCAGTGAGGACAGCAAGGAAGAAAGATTGGCGGCGAGGACACAGGACGCGGGAAAAAAAGCTGGAGAAAAGGCTCATACATCAAGAAGTGAAGAAAAATCGTGTGTGTTTGTGCACACGTGTTTATATAGAGGTAAGAAGACCAAGAAGGGACTTACCTTGTCGTTTGCTCGCCAGCACAGTTGCTAAAAAACTCGCTCGAGTTACACTGTGGACTAATATAGTAACTCGTTTGTTGGATTGTATCGGGCATTGTATCTTTGCCAATGAGAAGACTTATTGGAGGAACCTTGAGTGCTGAACTTGAGTCGAATTGCATTTTTGTTTTTTTTTTTTCATTTATATATATTATTTTGTGTCGGTAGATTTTTTTTCCGTCTATTTTATGATCGATTCGATTATTGATTTGGTTAATTTTCTTCTTTTTCGGTCCAAGGGAGTCTTTTTTTTAAATTTTATGTAGTGGTTCAGAGTCTTTGATGTAGGCCCCGCCCATTTTAATAATTCATTTTGAATCTCGTGGACTTGGAGTGGCTTGACCTTTAACTCAACTCTTCTTTGGGCGTTCAAAACATTTTCTACCGCCTGACAAATCCTGTCAATAGGATATCCGATTGAGATTTTTGCCAAAGATGAAATGTCGAAATTTCGTGGAATTCCATGATAGCTCATGAGCAATTTTTGATAAATTTGGTAGAGAGAAGTATAGTCTGAGGGTGGTATAATGATAAACTTGGAGTATGCCCTGTAGAAACGTTTTTTAGCCCTCCATGGTTCGGAACTCAGGCCTAATATCAGCATCTAAGATATAAAATCAACATTTCCGTTACTTGCAATCTTAATTGTTAAAAAAAATCTTTTTTAAAGCTATCTTTGGTGTTTGATGTGCTTCTTTGACTCATTTCTATTCATACTCTCACGTCTTTCGCTCATCTGAATGCTAGGGAGCCGATTAATCAATTATAAAAAAAACTCATGACACCTTTCAAAGCACGTACAACAGTCTAATTGTTAAAACTTTTTAATTCGAGATTGCACACATGTCCAAGGCCGCCTGCTGAGGCCCGACAGGTTATCGACGCCATAATGCGCGTGGGAAGTGAAGAATCGAGACAAGTTTTCGCACTGAGTGTCTCCCTGTCGATTCGCGAATAAATAAATAAATAAAAATACGCGTATGCCCACGATTGTGCTTGGGCGCATGCCACAGCTTGCCTACACTCTCTCAATTAATATTTATCATCATAAATTCGAGCCACACTACACGCGACAAATTACATTTTACCCAATTTTATACCTGATCACCGGGTTTTATTGACTTGGAAATTTTTGGCAAAAGTTTAGCAAGCCTCCTGGGCTTGATTGCCATGTCTTCCGGTGAAATTTTTCGCCACCACGGCTTGTCACCATCGTCAACCAGTACTATTGCTGGGGGATATTGTTTCGCCAAGCTTCGAATCATTTTTACCAGTCGTTTTTCCTCCGATTTATCCTCATACTTATCCGCCAACGTGTCTGGGCTAAGGTCGAACAGCAAGGCTCCCAATTCGTGGCAAACTGCATCAGCTAAAAAGGACTTTCCCTGTCCAGGCAGACCCGTGATGCAAACCGACCTAAATAAAAGTATTTTTTAAATAGTTTTTTGTTTAGAAAAAAAATTTTTTTACTCACCTGATAAGTGGTGCAACTGTATGAGCATTTTTTGAACCCATTGGGAGGATACAGTAGTCGATAATTGCTTGTTTAATGTCTCCCAAATGATGTTCCATTAATTTAATCGATGATTGAGCTCTTGTTATATCTCCAAACCACTGATTAAGACTTCTTTCTGGATAATTTCGAATTATTTTTGCTTGAACTAGTTCTTCAAACATTTGATTCAATTCTTCTGGCGGTATTTCTTTAATTTGATTTTTTTTCTTCCTGTTACGTCGTTTTTTCTTCTTTCGACCTGATAAAAATATGATTATTTAATTGTATAAATTTTATATTTAAATTCAGAAACTTTTTTTCAAGCCAGGAATTTTTAATTTCTTTTTTTCTTTCTTGTGATCTTTTATTAAGGCTTTATTTAATCTATCCAGCTCAAGTCTCATGAAATCATCTACCACCTGTCGGGTTTTTAATTGAAGCTCGTGGTAAATGTCTTCCTCAATCAAACCCAAGTGTTCCTTATCAGTTGTGTCATCAAACATGATTTTTAGAGGCCAATTAGTCGTAAAATCATCAGCCACTTGCTTCAAACACTCGATAGTCTTCGATTGAGGCATGATCCAGTCTTTAAAATTTTTTTTTTCCTTTTTTGTTTTCTTTTTTTCAGGCTTCTTGGCTTTAGTGCGCTTCTTATCTTTTTTTATGAAGTCGGCAAACTCCTCTGGCAATGGACTTGAGCCGTTTACTATTAAAACTGATCCACCGTCCTTTGCCGCAGGAAATAAACCAAAATGACCGAGTTTCTCGTAATAAAATTTAAACCATCCTCTAATTTCATCCGATATATCTTCTTTTATGGATTCACATTTTTTATTGTGTATCTGAACGTAAAGAATATTGAGTAAGATTTTTAAAGAAATTAATTTAATGAATTTTCGGTGATTAAAAAATACTTGTTAGAGATGTTTTACACTTTACTTTGGCCTGTTGTTCGATTTTTATTGATTCTATTTGTTTTAATGAGTGTGGTTGAGCGGCCTGTCGCCTTTTAAAGTTCTGCAGGTCCTTCTGGATCATTGTTCTGTCCTTCCAACTTGGTATAGTCATTCCTAATAAGTCTTCTGTCATCTCCAAACGTCTTTTTATGCTCAAACGGGCTGAATAACCGCGCCAGTATTTTTGAATTATCGTTGCAGCTCTTTGTTCAGCCTGAAAACTCGATCTATGCAGTGTTATTTCACTGATATTAATTTTTTTTATATAATTCAAGTTGTATTCAGCTGTAAAAAATATTTTATTTTATTATTTTAACGATTTTTGCTTATCTTTTGTTAAAAATATCAACCTTTTTTAGCTAACGCTCGACCCATTCTTGCTCTTTCATGTCTTTGAATCTTTAAAATTGCCGACTGAAGTAATTCCTGTTTAGTTTCAACTGATTCAGCCGCAATACTCTGTCCGAATTGTGTGACTCTCAGTTTAGAAATATCATCTTCTAAAAAAAAAAAAACACTGGATCAATCGATATTTCGAAATTTACGCGGATTATTGGATCATACTGTTTACGTTAGCTTGATCAAATAAATCTTGTATTTGTCGTCGACGTCTCTCGAGTTCTCCGTGACGGTCAGCTGCGTAACTAGACGGCGGTGACAGTGATATATCATCGGGTGTCCATTTCATTTCAATTAAAAAGTCGTTTGGCCAACTATAAATATTTTATTTCCATCGTTAAATTCAAATTTCTCTTTTTTCTTTTATCATTATTAGTATTTGTTTTTTTTTTTCTTTTACACCAAATACTGCGAGGTGATTCAGTCTTTTAATTACTTTGTGGGACAACCTACTCGTATTCTGAGCAATTGAGTTTCACGATTTCTCTTTTATATTCAAGCATTCGTCCAATTGAGCAGTCAAGAAGTCGTTTGATTATTTCTCGTCTCTGACTTTGAATTGTTTGATCGTAACAGGAAATTAATTGACCCACAACTTGTCGATATCTGTAATTAATTACAAAACATCTAAATATTTATTTAATTGGACATATTTAACATGTAGTATTATAACCTAATATATATTGGCAGAATTATTTTCAATGCAATTTCACGTGATTTTGGTGTTTTATCATCTTGAATGATTATATCTGATTGAATTATTTTTTCCAAATTTTCCTGAATTATTTTCCATAATTCGTGGTAGTAAATATTTGACATTTAGTTTCTTTTTTTTGACAGTAAAGACGTTTGAAGTTGGATGAGTTTTGTGGACTACGGAATGTTCGGTTTTCAAGATCTTCATTGATCACAATCAATCTTGTAAGCTGAGAATAAAATCGTTGATCCTTTTCTGACTGACATTCTCACGTCGACGTGAGAATTTCACGGGTTGTAATGAGAGGCGCGACAAAAAGACGCAGGAATGGCATAAGAAAGACGAATGACCAACGCAGTTTATACCAAGTCCAAATCAGTTAGAAGCATTCTCGTATAACTCTCTACGGAGTAGCTTCGATCGTGTTTTTTTTTCCGTTATTAATTATATCTACTATTATTTTAGAATGCCTGCTCGAGCACTGTTGCTGACACTCCTGAGCATCGTAGCATCGGCAACTCTTGACGCACAAACTCAAAATACTCATGGTGAAAAAAAAATCTCAACGAGTTTTGACCAACCGTCAAATTCCACGACCACCGAATCCCCGAGAGTGTTGGAAAAAAATACTGATCCTCCCTGGGAGTGTCCTAATATCACCAAAGATGGTGTCGAGTGCTCTTGCGACTTCCCACATACATTGAGGTGCACCGGTGACAGCGCCGCGCTTCAGGTAATTTCTGTTTTTTTTTTTAGAAAAAAGTTTTTTCAAGGCGTAAAGATTACTTACTAAAGTCTATAATTTATCTAGGTAATCAGTGAGCACTTGAAAGGTACTCGAGAGGGTGGTATCTCCCTTCTGGATGTCACTGTCACCGGTATCTCAACGCTCCCAGCCCGATTTCTGCAAGGCGTATCGCTGCACGGTTTAGTCGTGTCGACTGGCGAGCTTCGGAGGGTCAACGAGAATGCATTTGCCAGCTTGTCCAGACCTTTGCAGGCACTTGGCCTGCCTAACAACCTTCTAGACTCGGTTCCTGCGCCGGCACTCAGTCACCTCGGTGGTCTGGACAGGCTCGACTTGTCTCGTAATAAATTGAAAACACTCGAAGCTTATTCCTTCAAAGTAAGTATGTGCAAAAAAAGAAAGAAATTCAACTTATTGATATAGTTTTTTTCTTTCTTTCTTTCTTTCTTTTTTTTTTTTAAATTGAAAGCAACATTCCAACGTCAAGTTTTTCATTCCCACAATAAAATATACTGCGACCAATCAATCTTACTCTGCGCCAAGGCAGACAGCCATTAACATCAGCTTCCCACAATTAATTCATTTGATTAAAAACATGCTGGCAATAGGCTTTTTCTTCCTGCTTCAGGGACTTGGCAGTTTGACGTACCTCGATCTCTGCGACAATTTATTGTCCCAATTGTCACCGCAGGCATTTAGCCCGCTTAAAGCACTCAGATCATTGAAAATGCGGGGCAATCGATTGAGCGTATCGGCTCTATCTGCGCTGCGTGGACTGAAGAACCTCGAGGAGTTGGATTTGGCGAGTAATCTTCTTATTGGACCCTTAGGACCTAATTTGTTGCCGCCAATGCCTAAACTCAAATTTCTTACCGCATCGGAGAATGAACTGGTCAATGTCCAACAGGGAGCCCTTATGGGCTTGAGGAATTTATCGTCACTCAGTCTCAGTCACAACCAAGTTAGTCAAAATTATTTAACCTTTTTGAATATATACCTGTCAGACCTGTGTCTAATATATCCGATATTTTACTCTCCAATTAGATTGACGTACTGGAGGATCACTCATTCAAACACTTGGGATCCTTGACACAGCTTGACTTGGCTAGTAATCGCATTGTGGCCGTGTCCAGCGCGTCTCTGGCCCACCTCGATAACTTGATAACTCTCGATCTCACTCATAATTTCCTTCGTTCCCTCACTGCCGACCTGGTAGTCCCTCTGACGAGCCTGCAAGACTTGCGGCTCGACGACAACGACATTACCATGGTGTCGAACGAGGTGCCGACGTCGAAACTCAAGCTCAAGCACCTCTCGCTCTCGGACAACCCGCTCAACTGCGACTGTACGCTGCTGGACTTTGCGAATTGGCTCGCAAACTCGTCCCTCGGCAGCGAGGATAAGGAGTCGGCAGTGTGCGCCACACCACCGGCCCTGGAAAATGGAATTCTCACGCAAGTGTCGCCTGGAAGCCTGCTCTGCGGCGAGCCCACGCCCCCGATGATGACTAAGGTACCTCTGGCCGGTGCTCAGCTGTCGCTCGAGGAATTTCACTACGATCTCAAGGGTGTTCACCTTGTATGGAAAGTGGAACCTTGCCCAGAAGTTTACACGTGCGATACGCTCATTATTTACGAGGATATTGACGATTCCGAGGTGGAAATTGAATCTATCCCGCTCGATTGTGACTCAAAAATCATGCGCGATCCCTGTCGCCTGCCGGTGAATATTCCGAGCTCGACTAGTCTGCAGAAAGGACACAAATACAGGTACTGCGTTGTTCTTATCGTTCCCACGCCCGTGGATGATCTGTCTCTCGGCCTAGGCTGCAGCGATGTGATCCCTCTGGAGGAGGATCGTTTCAAATGGGCCACTGGACTCGCAGAACAGAAATCTCTGCTGCCGAGTACTGAACCTGCGCTCCCTCAGGATCGCATTACCGGGGTTCATGTAAATGTTTCGGATCAAGGATTCCTCCATGTTGATGTTAGTTTGTCGTCTAGTGACGCTCAGAGTCAGCTCTGCGAACTCACGGTCGTTGTTTTTACCGGAGACTCTGCTCCGCTTCATCGCAAGCGCCTCAACTGCTCGGTTACCTTTGCCACCATGGCTGGACTTGTTCCCGGGAGGTATAAAGTCTGTGCCAGTCTTGATAATGTCGAGGCACTCGAGGAATTTGAAAAAGGCCTGGATCAAGCTCAAGCTCGGTGTGTTGAGGTGCAAGCATTTCGACAAAATTTCGAATTAATTATTCTCGCGGTTGCTGTAGCTACTTGCGCTCTGTTTCTCCTTTTTTTTTTGGTTATTCGAAGTATTGTGAAGAAGTTTAAACATCCAAGGACACAGAATCAGTGCTTTCTCCCGGCGCAAGAGTTTGAAATTACTCACAAAGCACACTACATCAAGCTACTTGCTACTACTAAAGTCTGATGAGTGTAGATAAGGTTTCTATGCCGGTTTGCCATGAATATACGTGTATAAAGTCGTTTTTATTTACTAATAGATAGTCATAATTAGTTATCTTGAGATTTTTAGATGTTAAGTGACCGATAAACGTAATTATTGCGAAAAATGACGAATGATTTGAGGAAGTAAGTGTATTTTTTATCATCTTTCAAGCTTTGATGATGGTATCTATTGCTTCATATATATATATTTTTTGTTGTTAAAATATTGTTGCAATTGTTGATGGAATAAGTTTAATGATAAAATATTTGGATGATTTTTTTTTTAATATTAATAATTAAAAATTTGCCAATTTAAAAAACAAAATGCATCGAAGTTTTGAACTTTGAAATATGGGTATTTTATTGTGTATTTAATAGTTTTTTTTTTTTTACAAAGACACTAATTTACTAGTCCTTTTTTTAGGCTTTATATCTTTATAATAAAAAAATACAAAAATATTTTTATTATTCACGAATATATTACGGTGCAACCTGAGTGTTTGATGTGAACTTTTTAGAGAACACGTTGATAAAAGTTGTTTTTTTTTTGTATTTCTTATTCAACTAAAAAAATTACCGCATCCATGGCAGCTTTTACGTTATATGGCAGTGTAGAATCTTGGCTATTTATAATTGCCTCGATATAAGTCTTGAAACGATTATCTCTCGATCTAGTTGTTCCATTGTTGTTGTTATTGTTGGAGCTCAAACGTTTACAGTTCTCCAAGGCTGCTGATGACACGTTAAATTTAAATTTATAGCCAACATTGTAGGGAAATTCACTCCAATCGCCCACACACAGTCCCGTTAGGTTTGGCCCACTTTCGGTGAAAGAGTGCATGGAATATCCGGAAATGTGGGTTGTAAAATTGAATTTTGAGTCCTCTCGTGGTATATTTATTTCTTCGTGCCCCTTGAATGCCCATGGAACGAATTTTTTGGTTAGATGCTCAGCCATGAGTGCGCCAGCGTTTATCCATTCCTTTTTGTCGTAGACCATGTGCCCAACTATTACCAATGGCAATGAATGAATTAATTGCCGGACTGATACAGTCATTGACTCGCACTTTATTTGCAGTTTTATATCGCCCTCAACATCGTAGAGAGACGATGGTGTGTCCTCTGAATTTTTTTCCGGTTCCATTTTTCGACGAATTTTTTGTTTTGTATATGTACCTCGACATAATCAGCTGTTTGCGGTGTCCTTAACCTTTTTCAGACAACCCGGCTCTCTGCAGATGTGACAGATGTGACCTAGCGGTGGATGGCGGAACTATCAATGGGACGTCGGT
Source organism: Macrocentrus cingulum (assembly GCA_002156465.1). NCBI lineage: Eukaryota > Metazoa > Arthropoda > Insecta > Hymenoptera > Braconidae > Macrocentrus > Macrocentrus cingulum. The sequence goes on from MVJL01008206.1 coordinate 54,797, forward strand.
CCCAGCACAGTCCCAGCTATGAATGTATTTTCATGCACACATTCTCGACGGCGTCAAGCGTGCTCGGAAACGCTCAAGAGTGCTTAGTTATGAGCAGTCAGCGGTTCTCAGAAGACTGTGTCTATTGCCGTGCATACACGGTACACGGTACACAGCATACGTCTGCGTCCTTGCCGAATTCGACCTTGATCCATAGAATAAATAAAAAAATTGAATAATTTATTCAATAATTAGATTATGATTTTATTAGCTATTTGGGTTTCTTATGGTCTTGCAGAAAATTGGCTAACCATAATAGAGGCTTTTCCGGCTTCAATTTACAACCCTTTTATAAAAATAAATATATTTTTAAATAAGGTAAATATTTTCAATAAAATGCGTGTTTCTTACTAAAGAAATTCCATCGATTAAAATACGATTTAATTTTTCTCCTAGATATTTTTCAATCTCTTCATTCGTTAAAATTGGTTCCAAAATTACTAAAAAAAAAAAAATCCAAGTGCAAAAATTAGAATATTTTAGTAATTAAAAATTTTTTTATTCTTACTTTCAGGGAAGAAAAAGCGAATTTCCCGATGAGCCTCCTTTACAGTCGAGCTAGCATGAATTTCAATTTTTAAATCTTCTTTTCCCATCCAAAATTGTGATTCAATGATTTTCGGAAAATACATATGAGCTTCATTGATCTAACATATCAAAGTAAAAGTTAATAAAAATGACTGGAAAAAATTTTCAGCTGCCTTTTTTACGTTTTCACGTCCAACTAAGACACGTAAAGCATCAACTGCTCGGTATCTAGCGATGACTAGTGCGATAATAGGTCCACAACAGAGATCAGTGACCAAATCGGGAAAAGTAGCATCAGAAACTTTTGGTAAATAAAAACTGGAAGCTTGCTCGGGGGTTAAGTGGACCATTTTTCTGTCAATTATCTCAAAACCCGCATTGATGAGGATTTCTTCAATAAAATTCCTATATTCAGTTCCACCAGGTTTGATAACTGCAAGGGTGTGCACTGACTCGACTTTGCCAGACATTTGAAAATTTTTCACTGCATAAAATATTAGGTTAATATTTTTTTATGTACACACATTTCATTTTTTTTTTTCGCATGAATTGACAGAAATTTTTCTGATCAAACTTTCAAAACTTTTATCATATCTATTATCAATGCATCTGAATAAACTTGATATTATGAAAGATAGTCTGGGTAATAGTTGTGAGTAATTAATTGAAGCATATAATAATTTTTTGTTCAATGTTCCGGTTTTAATTAGACTTATGAAATATATAGTTTATGCTTATATACACTCGTTAAATAATGAAATTTTGATGAATTTTTGCGAGTATAAATTGGCAAATTCTCAACTCTGAGCCATTCAATATTTTTTATTCAATTTTTTAGCACTATTCACTGGTTTAAATCATGGCAATTTTTTTATACCTTCTTCTAGCGCTTATTTATCAAGTTTCACAAGGTGTTTTTATTATATATCAAAAATATTATCAAATTTAAGCCGATTAAAAAACGAAAAAATTAATTCTGGGTGAATATTTTTTCAGCTGCACCACCAGTAAGAATTTCCGGCGGCAGTACAACAGTAATAACCAACTATCCGTGGGTTGTTGAGCTGCGAAGACAAGGCCAACACTGGTGTGGTGGTGTTTTCGTAAGCAATCGTCATGTTCTGACCGCTGCACACTGCTTAGTACAGGCACATCCAACCACAGGAGTCAAAGCATACGTACAAAAGTCCGAGCTTACGGTATTGGCTGGAAGTACGTATGCGGATGATGTTCAACATTTATATAACGTCGTAAATTTCGACATTCATCCTAATTACGAGGGTCTACCGCCCTACAACAGTAACGATATTGCTGTTATTACGGTATAAATCATCGAAATTCTGAGATTAGAGCAAGTTTTAATTTTTTTTTCTTCAGCTGGATAAAAATATCGTGGAGGGTGAAACGCAGAGAATAATTAATTTACCAACTATTAACACCCCGGGAGGCCGTTTTGGACATGTGGTTGGTTGGGGAAGTGCGGCAGAAAATACCTTTGTTTTTTCTTCCGTCTTGAAACACGCCCCAATGTGGACAATTTATAATACCGAGTGCAGCAGGGTTTTGCCCTACCCTGTCGTAGACTCTCAGCTATGTGCAATGTATACAGTCGGCTATGGATTTTGTGATGTAATTATAGAAAAGAATTTTTTTAAAACAATTTTCAGTTTTTAATTTGTTGGAATGGGAGATTAATTTTTTTTATTTCAGGGAGACAGCGGTGGACCTTTGATTGTTGAAGATTACATTGTTGGAATTGTATCAATGTCATATGGCTGTGGTACTGGATTACCAGATATTTACACCAGAGTTTACAGTTATGTTCCTTGGATAAGACAAACAATAAGCTATTAAATTAAATATACTCGATTTATCATTTTAAATAAAAATATCTTATAATACTTATCATTTATTAGATATATACGGATTATCACAATTTTACTATTTTTATGATGTATACTTCAATATTTTCAGTCGCACTTTTGAAAATATCGTATTAATTGATCATACCAATCCAAGTGCGATAAATGACCGTTTGCGATATCGGTTTTGCGTTTAAAATTTAATGGAAATTCTGTGGGAAATAAAATTTTGTATATATGTGATAAAAAATTATTCCAATTATCAGTAATAAATTTATCAAAGCTTTTTCGAAGTAAAGAAAAAATTTTTTGCTCATCCAGCCAGTTAGTATTTTTACCGAGATTACGTTTTATTTTGTATTGTGCGATATAAAATTCAATAATATCCTGAACTTCATGTTGTGTTAAATTATTGATTTTTTCAGTTGTTATAACTTTATCGCAATATTTCCATGCAAATGCTGATTGTTCATACTCATTTAAAAAATTAAATAGCCAAAATATAGGAAGAGATGTAACATTTTCAGCGTAAAAAATACCAATACATGTTTGATAAATTGCTGTATCACTAAAACTGTTTTTCATCATTAACAATAATTTTTGTGCTTCCATCAACTTAAAGTTTAATACTTTAACTATATTGTCCTGATTTCCATTATAGGGCTCTTGACATTTTAAATGATCTAAATCCTCGATTATTATAGGTGTTCGACTGGTTAGAATATTGAAGTGAATCAGTTGCAGTCGATAATCCGCTGATTTACACCAATTTACAATAGTTACGCAAGAATATTTTGTACAAATCAGTAGAGCTTCTTTCTCACTGTTCCATTCAGCGTAAGTTTCATCTGGTTGTATTTTGCTCAATTCTAAAGTTCGTGGAATTTCATCACTGTAAAGAAGAAATTTTTCATTTTTGAATTTTTACTTTGGAATTATAAAAAAATCTATTTTTTCCCCTCTATTGATAATTACGAGACGATTTTTCGTACTTTTAATTCAAAGAACCCTAAAAAACATTGAAATACTCTGAAAAAAATATTGAAAAAAATTTCATGACTAAAAAATAAAATAATATTACTAAATACGATTAAACATCAAAAACGAGATATTTAAAATAATTCTAAGGACTTCTTAAATATTATAATCACGAAAAAAAAAAAATGATTAATTTTTTTTTTAGTGAGAAAAAATTTTTTTTTACAGTATTTCAGTATTTTTTAGGGTTCTTTGGATTAATAGTCGAGAAAATCATCTCGTGATTATTAATAAGTGGAAAAAATTGATTATTAAAAATTCCACAGTAAAAACAAATTGAAATTAAAATAACAGTAACAGATTAAAATTTTGTTGTATGCCTATAATACTTACTGGTTAGAGATACTTTCATGGATATAGTCAATTGTGATATTTTTCGAGTTATTTCCATGCAGTCTGTGTATAGATTTTTCAAATTTCTCCCTTAATTTTATTGTCTCAAGTCTACTTAAATCAACAAGCCGATTTATTTCAATAGCATCAATTTCATTGACTAAACTACCTTCTGAAAAATCATCAGCAATAACAAATGTTTTATTTATCCATTCAGGTGATATTGTTTCATATCCATCTTCGATAATATAAAAATCTTGAAGATTAAGAGAGACACTGGACATATTCTTCAACGTTAACAGTACATTGGTAGACTGATGTTCAGTATCACTAACATGAGCCTCAAATGGTTCATATTTATCAGACACATATAATACCACACAGGCTCCGGTGCTATTGACATTAATAATTACCGGTTTATCGACATTTTTCAGCGAGTAAAATTGAATAATGTCAAATGTGTTTAAATTACTATCAACATCATTTAGCGTAAAATTCCAATGTTTAGGTATGATCATATATGGCGTGTTATTCCACAAAAAACACAAGTGTTGATAGATCCTGTCCAGCAAATATTTTTCCAGTATTATGTTGATCCGACGCGATGAAGCTCTTGATGTGCATGTTACAATAATATCATTATCGCCGGGTTGAATTAGCGGCAAGTGCAGATCGTGCCGCCGAATATTCAAAGAATCACAAATGCCTTTAGGAATGACTAGATAGTCGACTTCATCATCTGAGGCTTCATTACTGATTACAGTATATTCTGGAGACATTGTGAGCAGTGTATAATAGTCCACTCCATTCAATCCTGCTGCATACTTGATGTTTGGTTCAAGATATATGGTGTCTGAGTCATTTTTTCCAAAGAAATACGATTGACTTGTTGAATTAAGAGAAACTAAGAGGCCAATATCGAATTTTGGGTTTGTCATTGCAATGATGTATCTGTAGTTGTCAAAGGCATCGATGAAATGCGCGCCAGTTACTGTACTGCCCACTAAAAACCGTTGTACATCAATAATAGTCGTGTTGGTGATGTCTTCGGACAAGTGTATTACAGGAAAGAAGATACCGCCGGAATATTCATCATGGATTTTCACAGCTGGAGTTGGCTGGTTGTCATGATCATCAGTAAGGTCTTTGTAGAAGTTTTTTATGTCGAGAACCATTATCGTACCATTCGACCAGAGTAATTCCCAAGTTAGAACATTGTTCCATGGTTTATATTTCATGGAAATTGTATTTTGAGTCAAAGGACTACCGCGGAAAGTCATGACGACTTGGCCCTTTTGTATTTCTATCATTGAATAAGTTTTTGCTCTATCGGGAATCGTCACAGTGCTCTTGTCTATGTGTGCATTGATTGCAAAATCATTTTCTATTGTTGAGATGTACTTAGAAAACGGATGTAAAACTGTCTGCTGACAGTTCTTGATGATATCCATCTCTGTTGATGATCTTCCGCCGTGTCCATTGGCAAAAATCACATGGGTTTTAATGATTTTGTGATACATCGCACTGTCCAAACACTGAATTTCATCTGGTTTACGTGTGCGTCCTAAAATTTGCTTCGTCCGTAGCAAACGTTCATTATTTTTCTTAGTGGTAATATTCATGCTTGGATGTTGCCAATAAATTTCACAAGGCCAGCCATAGTCGAAGGATAGTGTACCAATAATTTTGGAGTTTTCATAGTAAAACTGAAACCGTGTCAGCCATATTTGAGATTCTGAGAAGTCAATTATTTCCTTTTCGGCAATAGGATTTAAAAAAATAGTCGTGTTGCGAGCATACATGATGAAGTAATGGTTAGACGACTGCCCACCAACGATGGTTGATGGATCTGTTAAATTTTTGATGATAAATTGGTTGTTGTGCTGATCGTTGCCATAAACATCGGCAGAATTAGCGTTATTTAGCAAATATATTATATAACCATTTTTGACGTTATTCCATCTTTTTTCATGCCCTAATACAATCGCACCATCGCAGTAGTATACAGCACTGGGTACTGGATCTGCGCTGATTCCTCCGTTCAACTGTTTTGGCAGATCGTTGTGGTGCAAGCACAATCTAATGAAACCTAATGATTCTTTGGGAATGATTCTTGCCAAGTTAAGTGTATTTTGAGGGTCTGTATTTTTCATGTTTATTGTACATGGCCTCTGCAGAATTGTTCTCTCTTTTAGATCGACTATCGTACCAATTGCTATGGCTACTGCAACCACCGCAGTGTTTTCTTCTAATAGTTTAGTTGCAGTATAGTTGGCAACTTCCAAGGCCAATGCAGCACAGTTCACAGAATCTTTATAACTTTCTAAAGTCCAAAATGCCAAGGTCTGAAGGATTTCATTAAAAGATAGCGAATAAGTTTTGGCGAAAGTAATTAAAATAACTAGTGGAATCAAAATTTGTTCGATTACTAGTATTCCTGCCCATATTGCTAGAGATGCTTGTAAGCTTATTACCAAGCAGGGAATTACAACAGATTGTATGATTTTAATGTATTCCATTGCGATTTTCACTCGAATAACATTTATTAATTCGCCAGAGCACATTATTGATGAGTTGAGACAAGCTTGCAATTTTGAATGTAAATCTATAATATTCCAAATGTCTATTGCCAATCCTATAATTGCAGAGATAAGCTTAATAGGCACTTGTCTCAAATGTAGACGCAATTTTAATGATTTTCGCATTTTTGCCATGGTTCCAATTTCTTTGACTTCGTTTAGTTTATTGATCTGATCTTTTAATGCAACAGAAGAAATATCTAAAACGGGAAGTTCAACGGCTTTTCGAATAACAAATAACCCAATGGTAGCACCAAGAATATGAAAATATTTCGAACATTTTCTTGGCTCAATTACACATAAGTCAAATACCTTCGCTGTTGCTTTTATAGATGGTAAAAAATGTACTATTGTTGACATGTCTAAAGCATGCTGTGGTATAGATTTAATAAAAAATGATTTGAGATTTTTCATTTTCTGTGAAAAATATCGTATTATGCGTCTTACTATATGCAATTTTGTCAAACTTCTGTTTTTTATAAGCTCGGAGAACAGGTTTACGTAATTTCCAGTGACGGATGGATTCTGTTTTTCCATTATTACTTGGCCCACATCAATCAATTGACTCGATTTTATTAGATTATTTTCTACCTCTGCGTCTTGAATCATTTGTAAAAATTGTTTTGTGTTGATGACTTCAGTCATTTTATTGTTGGATTCATTAACCTCAATAAACTGTTCCACGTCTGTGCTTGAAATTTCACATTTAAAGTTGGTTTGTACATCTTTGAGGATACATATCAAACCATTAATGTAATTCCGCCTTTTAAAAGTTTGCAAAATGTGTTGCAATTCACTGTGGACTTTTAATGTTGGAATATTTCTCGTGATTTCATGAAGAATACTAAAATTTTTCGTTTCTTCTCGCAAAGATGTGTTCTTCAGAACTGATAAATCAGTTTGCTTCGATATCTGTTTAAATATTGCTTTTACAATGGCTCGTCCTTCGATCTGACTCAAATTTGGTAGCACATTTTCATGTAAAAATTTTTCTACAAATTCCAAGTCGTTAATAATATTTATATTTAAACTTATCGTCTGTTTTATCCGTTCGAATTGGTGCGGTGATAAGGGCTTTTCATCTGTATCATGCTTCAGAGCTGCTTCAATAGTGTGACGAAAATATGTAGTTTCTTTAGATGATAAATGACTGCCTTGATATTTTAATAACACTTCTGTCAGTGTGGTAGTATCCGGAGCTCGAGTAGACATAGCAAGCTTCGGCTTTATCAGCTGTCTATAGCAGTCTTGTAGAACGAGATTTCTACAATAGCTTTGCACCTCCGGAGGAAATTGTGCCAATTCAAAGCCTGAAATTGAATGAGAAGCTGCAAATGTTTCGTAAAATGATGAGAATTCATGTGCTGTAAAAATATTTCCTGTCTGCATTAACTGCGGGTGATCAGATTTAGGAACGTGTAGTGCTTTTTTCTTCATCAAATAATTCATGGTCTCCCAAAATCGATGTCTAGATCGTTGAGGAAATGGATTCGAATCAAGAGCTTCTATGAGTATCGACTGGTTAGATGAAGAGTCCGGAATTGGCACTTGTAGTTCTTCAACAACGAATCGTAATAATTCGAGATCACATTTTTTGACAGCCAAATTTAACAATGTTCTGCCTTCAATGTTGATAGCAAGTGGATTCGCACTGCGGTTTAACAGGTCAAAAATAATAGAATGACTCTCAATGCCCCAATAACGTGTCGTTTTATTATTGAAAAAATCATCTTCTTGAGTGGGGGCATTAATCATGCTCGATATTGCCGGTGATAGTAGCATTAATAGCCGCAACAAAAAATATATTATATAATTTTCCATTGTTTCTGGCGGATGAATAAGAGCATATTAATTTTTTTTTTTTTTTTAGAAAAATTTCTAAGCATCGGCAATATCGAATTGTATCTGGAACACGTAATAAATTTCTGTAAACATTTATATACTATATATTGATAACTCATGCAAATGGCATAAGTTTAAGTCATGTATACAAAAGATAAAAAGTTATAGAAGAAATAAAACCAATTGAAAAACTCTTCAGAGAAACATTTCATGAGCAATAAAATGATTTATGAAGTCATTATAGAGAGAAGCAGTTTTGTTATTTAGCTTTTTAAAAAATGTACCTCTGTTCCTACTTGAAATTCTAATTGTATTGGTGCCACACAGGAATAAGGATGTATTGAATCACATGAAGTTTTCTATCAATATTATTTATTTAAATGACCATAAAATATTTATTATGTCAGACAATCATTGATTAGCGAAAAACTTGAATTTGTCTCGATTCGTCTCACTGTATCTAATTATTTACAATAAAAGGCGATACTGTTGATATATAGGCATCTTCATCAATCATAAAAACAAGCCAGTATTTAAAAATAGATTAATTTTTTTGCATTCATTCAAAATCAACAAATACATATTTGAGCTCTCGGAATATTTTATGAATATAAAATCATAGCTTCATTAACGGCAATGTTGTAAATACCTAGCTGCTTGTTCATACCACTCTAATTGTCCGAAGAAGGCTTTATCAATATCTGCATTGTGTTTAAAATTTATTGGCTGTTCATTTGGAAACAATCTGTGGTATACCCTTGACAGGAAATAATACCAGTCGTTACTATATTTTCTAAAACTTCCGCGAAGTAAGTAGAATACATTTTCTTTGTCAGGCCAATCACACTGTGACCGGAGAGTGCAGCTTATTTCATACCTAGCAATATTCTTTTCAATTTCATCTCGAACTACATCTTGGTCCAAGTTAATAATAGACTTTGGAGTCATTAACTCACTACAGGTATTTTCCATAAATAATGCTTGTTCAAAGAAATCCGGAAAGCCAAATAGGCGATCCATTGGAATAGATGTAACATTTTCGGCGTAATATATTCCAACACATTTTCTAAAAATAGCATCATCGGTTTCACTGTCTATTAATAGTGGCACTAATTCTTGAGCTTTTGAAAATTTAGTATTTAATGCATTCACTATCTGAACTTGATTGCCTTCATAAGGTACTTGACACGCTAGTTTATCAGTATCTTCGATCACAATTGGTACGATTTGGGAGAAGCTGAAAAATTGGATCAATTTGAAGCGATGATTCTCTGATTCACACCAATTTTTAACGGTTATGTTCGATGATGCACTAAGAATTTGTAATGTATTGTTTTCCCATTCAGCAAACACATCCTCCGGATACAGGCGATTGAATTCCAAAAATAACGGTAATATTTCTCTGTAACCAAGATTAAGATTATAATTTAATCATATAGACAATGGTAAAAAATAAAAAGCTAATCGAATTTCACTTGAATTTAACTTACTTTGTTGAATTTGATTGATCATAATTGCGATCGATTATATAATTTATCGGCTTGTTTTTGTATACTCGGTACGTTAATTCGTCAATTGCTTCAATTTTTTCTTCCGCTTCATTTTGACATATTTGAACAAGACTATCAATGTCCTTTGCATCAAGTTCTCTGATTGAAGCTCCTTCAGACAAGTCATCAGCAATGAAAAATAATATATCTTTCCATTGGGCTGCAATTTCTTCATGCTCGTTTTCGATAACATAAAAATTAAGAAGATTGAGAAATACATTCTGTCTCTTCGAACCTAATATCACATGTTCATTTCGGCTACAAGCTTCGAAGGGATTATTTTTATCTTTGACATATAGAACACACGGTCCGCTGGTATTCAGATTGATAATCCCTTCTTCGTATTTTTCCATATCATAGAACTCAATAATATTAAATGTATTTGGTTCATCTGTAAATCTGCTATGTACATCAGATGTTAAGTTCCAGTAATGAGGTGCTATTGCATACGGCACGTCATCCCAAAATATGCCAATGTGTCTATACGATTCATCTGTTAAATATTTTTCTAATATTACATTTATTCGATATGACACGTTTTTCAATAAACATGTTATAATAATATCCTGATCCGAAATATCAAGCGAAGGCAGGTCCCAGACATTGCTTCGAATCTTCAACGACTCACAGACACCAGCAGGTATAGCAAGATAGTCGACTTTCTGGTCAATTGCGTAATTATTTATCCACACAAACTCGGGAGAATGTTGAAGCACTGTATAATAGTCAGTACCATTAAACCCTGCTAAATACTTGACGTTTTGATTAAAATAAACGATATCCGTGTCATTCTTGCCGAATACATAAGTATTCTGTGTGATACTTGACATTATCGAAACGGCAAGATCAATCTTGGCAGATTTCGTTATAATAATTTGATCGTACGCACTAATCGCTTCTTTAAGCTCGGTACCACTCATCGTTATTCCGATTGAAAAGTGTTTAATATCGATCGTGCTATTCGAGTCCTCATCTTCGTCGTAATTACTCCGGTCAATTGAAGGGTTGAAAGAACAATTCAAATATCCATCTCGAAACTGGATCGCTGGTACTTCTCCATTTTTGCCAGTTTGTTGGCGCTCTTGTGCAGTAAGGTTTCGGTAGTATCCTATGACTTTAAGCACCATTATTGTATCTTGTGACCATACTAATTCCCACGTAAGGATATTTGTTGTTGGCACGTATGTCATAGAAATGGTGTTTTTAGTTACGGATTTGCCTTGGAAGTTTATAATTACATCACCTTCCTCTATGTATATATTAGAATAGAATTTCGTCTGGTCACGAATAAATTCACTTCTATCGAGTTTTGCCTCTAATACATAAGTGCTATTCGGTATAGTCATGTAATAATCTGAAAATGGGTGTAAAATAGCTTGCTTACAATCCTTAATAATATCTATTTCTGTTTTTGATTTCCCTCCATATCCGTTAACAAAAATAGTATGTGTTTTTGATATGATTTGATCCATCGCACTATCCATACATTGAATTTCATCTTGTTTACCAGCCCGTCCGTGTATCTGTTTCACACCTTGCTGTCCATTTCGTATATCCGAAGTCTTTTTGTAATATTTCCAGAATATATCGCATGGATAATTTATATCAAACGATATATAACCACTTATTGCAGATAACTCGTACTTGAACCCTAAGCGCACAGTTACTACTTTGGCCTGAGTAAAGTCAATTATTTCTTCTTTAGCCATTGGATTTAAAAAAATGGTTGTATTGCGTGCATAAATCATCGAGTAATGGTTCGAAAGCTCCCCACCAACTATCTTCGACGGATTTGTCAAATCATTAATCATATAATAATTACCGTAATTGTCATTGCCGTAAATTTCAGCACTATTAGCCTTATCCAGTATATACAGTATATAACCCTTTGTCACTCTGTTCCAACGATCATCATGTCCCAAAACAATGGCGCCCGCACAGTAGTAAATCGAAGTTGGTTGATTTTCACCACTTACATTAGATACGTTTTTCGCATTGTCCATGTGATGCAGACACAATTGAATTGTTTCTGTACTTTTTTCGGGGAGAACTCGCGCCAAATCCATTGTATTTCGCAAGTTTCTGTCTTTCATATTAATAATGCAAGGACTTTTTTCAATTTGGCCTGTTGGTATATCAGTTATTGCACCAAGAGCTACTGCAACAGCAACTATCGCCTCGCTTTTATCAAATGTCTTCATAATGAATTTTTGAATTCCTTCTAAATTGTTTCTCGCAGCGTTTAATAAAGATCCATAGTTTGAAGAGTAAAAGATTGGAAACAGAACTCGCCAGAACTCCGACAATGAAAGGTTAAAAGTAACCAAAGTTCTGAACACAGTAATCAAATGCTGTAGAATCATCACTCCTAATACGAGAGCCTGGTGTACCAGCGTAGACCTTGCTATGTCAATAATGAGGAATGGTAACAAAATATTTAAAACTAATTTGATACCACAAATTGATAATTGTACTATATAGTCGTCTACTACACCTGTTGGACAATCATTTTCTAGGCAAGCTTTCAAGTTTAAAGAAATTTGAACTATTTCATAAATATCAGCGGCCGCCGTTATCGCTATAGTGATAACCAGCATGAATTTAGATGCCAAATTTTTATATCTAATTTTTGACATTTCTTTTTGTCTTAATTCAGCTTCAACTATTGGATCAAACCCTAATTCGAGTGTATTTTTTAATGTTTTTATCTTTTTTATTGTTTTGAAACAAAATGCATAAGAAATGAGTTTCGGAAGCAATGGTACTATTGCAACTAATACGAAACTTGTAACAACACCAGTTAACTCCATCGGGCAGTTCCGCTTTATGTGTTTATATGGAGAATCACAAATTGCTGATACTCTGGCAATTGAAACTAATACCGTCACCATGTTCATTATGGTAGCGGTCGTTACCGGATTCTTGGATATCTTTGTTTTAATCTTTTGAACGCTATTTTTAAAGGGATTCCAATTACCAGTTTTCTCTTTTATCCAACTAGCTTTGTTTTTAATCCACGTCCACCTTTTCTTCGCTACTTTTTTAAATGCAGTTAAACGATTTCCCGATAGTTCGCTTGACGGATTTTCTGCTATCTCGTTAGCAACATCCATTATCTGACTAGATCGTACAGCATCGCCCTGGGCCTCTGCTTGTTCTAGCTGCTCCAGGATTTCTCCAGTTTCAATGGTACTTTGACTATTGTCTGAATTTCCTTCAAATTGAAATGATTTTGGGGCATTTTCCTCGGAAAATGCGCAACCCGATGGATTATTGCTGAATAAACAAGCTATACCATTTTTAAACGTGCCAAACTTTGTACGAAAATTTTTGTACATATTCCGTAAGCCAGATCTTATTTCCGCGTAATGCGTGAATGACGTTGGAGATGGTGGATTAAAAGTATGACCTATTTTAGAATACGCTTCTAATGTGATATTTTTTTTTGTAGAAAATGAGCTTTGTTTCAGCCACATCGAATTGATTACCGTCTTGATAACACTCTTACTTTGAACGCGACTTAAATTTGGTACTATAATATTCTTCACTATATTGTATACATGACTTACAGCTCCAACATTAACTCCCGACCGAAGAACTTGACGTAGACGTTCCAACTGATGCGGCGATAAGGATTTTCTCGTTGTATCATACTTTATAGCTGCTTGAATAGTGCGACGGAAATATGCAGTTTCTTCATATAATAAATTATAACCGCCTTGATATTTCAATAATACTTCTGTCAGTGTGGTAGTATCCGGAGCTCGAGTAGACATAGCAAGCTTCGGCTTTATCAGCTGTCTATAGCAGTCTTGTAGAACGAGATTTCTACAATAGCTTTGCACCTCCGGAGGAAATTGTGCCAATTCAAAGCCTGAAATTGAATGAGAAGCTGCAAATGTTTCGTAAAATGATGAGAATTCATGTGCTGTAAAAATATTTCCTGTCTGCATTAACTGCGGGTGATCAGATTTAGGAACGTGTAGTGCTTTTTTCTTCATCAAATAATTCATGGTCTCCCAAAATCGATGTCTAGATCGTTGAGGAAATGGATTCGAATCAAGAGCTTCGATGAGTATCGACTGGTTAGATGAAGAGTCCGGAATTGGTACGTGTAGTTCTTCAACAACGAATTGTAATAATTCGAGATCACATTTTTTGACAGCCAAGTGTAACAGTGTTCTGCCTTCAATGTTGATAGCTTGTGGATTGGCACCGCGGCTAACAAGGTCAAGAATAATAGGGCCGCCTTCTATACCCGAATAATTCATTGTTTTATATACTAATTTATTGAGGAATTCATCTTTATTTGACTCTACCAAGCGATCAATTAAAATTTTGTATATTTTTTCATTCGGTTTGTCTTGCTTCAGCAGAATGTCACTTAAATACATTTTGAAATCATTTACACGCCAAATTGTTGATGGCAGCTTGGAGTGAGATGTTTGAATGTCAGCAGCAACAGAAAGTGCTTTTTCCATATTCATTCTGATCATCATTTCTTGTCGGTTACATTTCACAGTAGTCGTACTATTCGACATTAGTCCGAAATTGTATCTTATATTTGACTCGAGAATCTGTGAAGTTGTCTGATTTACTTGAAAATATTCACTCAAAATATCTGAGTTATTTAAGTGAGTTAAAATCAAAGCCGTTAAATCATCAAATCCATGGATAATTAAATTATCCATAATTTTTGGAAATTCTCCAGGTTTCTGGGAGATATCATAAAGAAAAGATTTAAACTTACTTGATTGATAGTTAATGATACCTGAATTTATATACTCTAAGATTTCAGCATACTTTGACTTTTGTAAAAAATTTATTTGCGCCAGTGATTTAGTTAATGATTTAGTGTCGTTAGTTTCAAATTTATTAAAAAAATATCTTGCAGCGTAATATTGTTTGTACTCTGGGTGACTGAATATCAATTTCGTATCTTGAAAATAAACAACATCCAGTGGCGTTTTTAAAATTTCATTAACCTCCACTGTTGTTAATTTGAGATTTAAAATATTCTTCAGAGCAACATAGCCATAAAATCCCATTTGCTTATCGAAATTCATTGATGAATTCGAAATAAATTTGGCGAACAGCGCCATTTTATTTAAGTGAATGTTGTTTATCATTTTTATCAAGTTTGCTGGTCCATATTTAATATTCTTTATGTAATCTTTGACAGATATGAAATTATCATGATTTTTAAAAATATCTTTGTTTCCGTTCATGAGTATTTCACTGACCCGTTCCAAAATTTCAACAGTTTTAGGAATTGCAGTGTTTACGAGAATGCTACTCACTACCATCGCATAATCTTCTATTTTACGTCTATTTTTAATTTTTATTTGCGTGTTCCATTGTTCAATAAAGAATAATTGTATACGTGACTGTGTAAAGTTATTGAATTTTTTTAGTGTATAATTACTTGAAGACTTTAAATGTAATGCTTTTAGAATGGCGTTGGGATGACTGTTAAATTCCGTATGAGGAGTCGAGATGTTAGCATTGAATGATGTTGCAAACGGCAGCAGCAGTGCCAGCAGCAATGCTGAGAATATTAGACGATTTTCCATCATTGATCGTAAATATATAACTGTCTCTTAACTTTTTTTTTTCAGCATTCGTTCAAGTATTTAGGTATGAAACAATATCTGGAACAGTTATAAATTTTTTATGACAATTTTACAAATAATTTTTTTAATTGGAATAAATTTAAGCAACATTAGATAAAAATAATTATAGAATATACATTTACATTTTCAACATTGATACCAATAATAATAAAAAAAATATCTTACGAAAAAGGAAAAATTAATTTATTTGGCATATAAAAAATTATTCTACTATATTGCTTAAACGTCACCAAGGAAAATTATACCATCACCAGCAGCAAGTAATTAATCAAATAAACTAAAGCATTGAAAATAGAAAAATCATTTAAAAAAAAATAAAATTTATAAAAAATTAAACATACCGATTATCCGTTTTTCTATGTTGCAAATATTTTACAATTATTTATGCATCACTTCAACTCTCACAATTTTGCAATTTCTTTTCTATTTTAATATAATTTTCATTCCACTTGTTAAAAAAAATTTTTTATTGGTTTAATTTTTGATGAAGATATCAAAGTTGCCAATAATATGAAAAAAAAAATTAGAATCAAGGAATTTTCAACACTGCCGTCAAGAAAATTAAAAATATATTGACATAAAAAATAAAAAATCAATGTTTGGCAAATAAAATTATTATTTTACCGTTGCAAAAAAACACTGTAATGATAAAGAAATATCGTGTATGGCACCGAAAAACTACACTACATCAGGCGGAAAATAGCACTACTATAGTTAATAATTAAATAAAGTGATGCAATGGAAACAGGAAAATTGTATATGGCTCTGCAAAGTTAGCACCCGTGTTAGAAAAACTTTACAGTATACTGAAAATTTCTTTGTAGAAAATTGAAAGTTAAAAAAAATTATACAATTATACAGAATTGAACATACCAACTTTTCTATACTTTTTGCGTTGCAAATATTTTACAATTATTTACACATCAGCATTATTCAACTGTTAAATTTTCAGAAACTTCTTTATTTTAATTTAATTTTTATTCACTCGTTGAAAATTTCTAACTTTTCTTTCACTGCAAAGAATCCATGTTTTCACACATATTTCTCAATTCGAACTGCAGAAGAAGAAGACGCCAGGTGCATAGATCGTCGTTCTCGTCCTTTCCCCTACTACTCTCAGAAATGTATCAGAGCACTTATTATACAAATAATATAATTAATATTGGTTTTAATATCAGTAGTTGAAATCAAAATTAATATGTCGAAAAAATTCTAAATCAATTGAACAAACATTTTCTCTATTTTTAAATTATTTTTCACATTAAGTACAAATCATGAGTAACATAAATTTTCGCGCAAGATACGCAGGATTGTGTGCGTTTACTGTAATCGGTGTGACGGTGTATTTCCTAGGAGAAAACCCTGTCTTGGTAACCAGTAGCGTCGAACGCTAAATATTATCAAAAATTTGTCCGATAAAAAGTTAATCATCTCCCTAATTCGTAAATGCAATTTTTTTTTTTTGAGTGTACAAAATATTAATAATAATAATTATAATAAATAATGACACCCACGTTGTGAACAGGGAGAACATTTTTATAGATTAATACTTCATTAAAAAAATAGTAAAAAACAGTATAGCGTTTACAATTTTTTAAAAACTTGATTTTCTTATATAATCTCAAGATTTTTTTCGTCCCCTTCATATTAAAATTTCTGGTTGAATTAAAAAATATAGCTATATAAACATAGTTATAAACAATAAATTCAAAATTACGAGAGATTTTGACAATTTAACAAATATTAAAATAGAAATATTATTTTATTTTCTATGTTTCTAAAGAATTAGAAGATGAAATATATATTGCTCAGCAAAGCACCTTTGTTTTAAATCGTTTTCCGGCTGTATAGTTTTTTTTTTTTGGCCATTGTCTCTTCGTAATGCGATTTCATATAATTAACTTGCTAGTCCCTTTTGGACTCGTCGTAGTTTTCACCGTAAAAATAGCTGAGTTCTTTCGAAAATATTATTACAAATATACATATATTTACACATGTTTACACATTTATTTACAAATATTTACACAGACGATCTGATGATATATTATATCCATGTGTAGTAACGAAAATTGAATAAAATTTGCATTGTCAAGAGCTATTAATAGTGATTGATTACTTATTAAAAGCGAAAGACTATAACTATATACTCGGAGAATTCGAAATGACCTTTTTCAAGAACATATCGTCAGCACAACGTAGGTAGTAGTAGTATAGAACGAGTCTTATTTCCATTCTGCTCCATGGGCCCTGTGTAATCTCTTCTCGCATTCATCAACAGCCCCTCTCGTGGAGGACGGGATTCCCTTTTCCACTGCATTTTATTCAAAAATACAAAAGCTTTTGTACATAGCACAGTAGTAGGCCACATCGACGCAGCGAACCATCACACATTTACGTACTTTTTCTGTGAAAACCAGGAAATTTTTTCATTGAATATGTTTTTTCTATTTTCTCCAAAACGGGATTGGCCATGTAATTTGAAAGCCTTATGTCTCCCGCGCTTGCGCATTTGTTGTTTGTTTCTACATCCACTGTGCGTCGAGTTTGAGGTTAAACAATTTGTTCGTTATTTATTAATAATCGAAAATTATTGCACCAAATAAGCATTAAAAATAATATATTGAATGTGATAATTTAAAGGAGCCTCGAAATGACCTGGTAAAAGTACTCATCGATAATATGCCTAAAAAAGTTTTTTTATTTTATTATTTTATTATTTATATACCCAGGAACCCGCGCAAGAAAGCGTATTTAACTCAACGACCATCTGCAGTACCTCCCTTATTATCCACCGCCGAGGATAGAGAACTTGACGTAGCCGTACAGCGTCTGATTCAGTAACTATAATTATATCCTCCGATCTTATTTGTCCCAGAGTAACTCGAATTTAACCCCTACCTGCAGCGTTGAGAGTACGATCCGAAAGCTGACCAAAGAGACGAAGCGCTACCTGGAGGCTATAGGAAGCCTGGACCGAGCAGACCAACGTCTCAGCTCAAATCTCAGCAGTAGCGACTTGGCCCACGTGAATGATGAATTTCGCCGAATTGTCGAGAGCTATCACTCGGTGACGACATCCGTAGGCCGAACGCTGCAGGAGACGTCGGTACTCACGCAGAAAACGTTTATTGAGCCATTGAAAAAATTGCGAGACGAGTTTGCACTTGTGGCAGAAGCGTTAGCAAAGCGCGAGGAGCTAGCCACCGTGTGGAGAAATTGTCACGCAAGATTGAAAAAGATTCAGGACAAGCGTGATCGAACTGCAAGTCATGCAGTGAAGCTGGAGCGCGAGCGT
Organism: Macrocentrus cingulum; assembly: GCA_002156465.1. Lineage (NCBI taxonomy): Eukaryota > Metazoa > Arthropoda > Insecta > Hymenoptera > Braconidae > Macrocentrus > Macrocentrus cingulum. The sequence goes on from MVJL01008206.1 coordinate 73,496, forward strand.
CGCGCTGAGGAGGCCGCCGGGAAGGAGCTGCGTGCACTGCACGCACGTCTGCTCGTCGAGTTGCCGTGGTTTCTCGAGAAGCGGCTGGAATACATCAAGCCCAGTGTTCATGCGCTCATTCTCGTGCAGCTGGACTACTATGGCACTGCAACGACGCTCTTTACCCAGCTCCTGCCGCAGGGCTTGGACGTCGCGAGTGATTCTGACGTGCTGAGCGAGCATTTTCACCGTATCAAAGAGCTCGCCATCATCAAACAACACTAATTGCATGTGCCATATGAATTTTACATGCTTTCAGGTGAGAGAAAAAAAATCATCTAGCGATGGAAAGTCCTGTGATTTGAATTTTTTAAAACATATTTATACAAATTTTCGCTGCATAAGCTTGCTAAATAACCACCAGGAGCACAGTGGCAATAACAAGGACATACTAACCAATCGGGATATTTATCTTATTATAAATTAGACCGTCCTAGCTAGGCATCATGCCTTGACGCCGCTTCCACTCGGCGCCAGTGCGTCGATTGTGGTTTCCACGCGTTGCTTTATTTTTATTTTTCCGCTCGCGATTCACCAGCACTGCCTGATCGTTTCCTTGCCCACGAGGTCGACCGACCACATCGCCTGACGCGCCTCTGCCTCGTGACTGCCGTCGTTGCTCTGCTCGCGCTCGCAAAACTGCCGGATCCTGAAGAAACGATCCGGTATTCACAGGTTCCTCTGTTTCCACTTCATTCTCCTCTTCCGGCTGGAATTCCGACTTTTTGTTGGCCATCAGCACCTGTAAGAGAAAGTTTGAATGGTTAAACTGTTTTGTTGCAGGTTGGCGAGGATAATACCCGGGGCGTGGTGAAGGATTTGACGTCCATCTCGAGTGGCTCGTCAGCACCGCGCAATCCAACGTCCTGACTCTCGTACGTATCATCGTATTCATCATCGTACTCGTCGTCAATGATGCCATACTTGGAATATATGTCCATTAGATCATTCTTGAAGGACTTGTCGTTGAGCAGATCGTTGGTGTTCTTGTACTTGCCTTTTCTGAAAATTTAATTCGATAATAAATTGTTTATGATGTTGAGATTCATTTAGAGTATAATGGTGGTCAGTACCGTTTTCCGCGATGCATTCGCGAAGTGTCTACGTCGCGAGTCATTACGTCAAACTCGTCGCCGTCAAAGACGTTGAGCCGCTCGACACCGACCGCTAGATCTATGGCTGCCTTTGCTTCGTCCGCGTCTGGCGGAATGTAGGGAAGTGTTCGGTCGAGTTCCTTCAACTCTGGTACCAGTGTATCCTCGAGAATTGCGTTTATCACGGCTACTTTGTCGTAATTGTAGTGCTTCAAGCAACGCTGTTGATGGGAACAAGAGAATAAGTTGTAGGCTAGAATTTTATTGGAATATTTGAGAGTCTTACTTCAATAAAACCTTCTCCCAAGTCGCACATGATGTCTTTCACGCTGCTGATGAGGCTGGGGATGTCTGGGGTGGGCCCATTTGTCGACTGTGGCCCTGCTGTCGAAGGCCCTGCCGTCGAAGGTCCTGCGCCAACTTCAGGATTTCTTTGAGCTTTCGCACCAGGAACAATTGACTTTGCAGGCGCGCTTGGGTTTTCAGCAATTGCCCGCATAAGACAATTTAGTTTGACTGCATCCCTGATATAATTCATTTATTAAGGAAACACTAAACCTTGAAATTAACTTTGTTTTTTTAAATAGACGCTGGAAAAAAAAATAATTAAATACTTTTATAAAAGGATACAGATCTGGAGTGAGCTGCTGCAACAATTCGACATCCGCATTGACAGGATAGACTGTATTATAGTCCGTGGTAAAATCTTTATCCGCTAAAATGATTACAAGAGTATCCAAAAATTGATCAACCACTTCTTTGGCATTCTGCTGCTCCACAGGGACGCTGTAGAGTCAAAAAATACACTTAAACTAATCCGAAATTTTTAATAAAATAGCTTATAATAAACTTACGACTGCTCGATGAGATCCATAATTGACTTGAATGTCAGAGTTCGAAAGATTTTCATCAGTTCCATACGTGTAACAAGCAAATACTGTTTCAGCTCTATGTATACAATCATTTGTTCGTTGTTGTGCGCTAATTCTCGTAATTGTGCGTGAATTTCACTCATAGTGATGCCGTAGATGGTGACGATTCTTGTTAAAAACGTTTCATTGGAAAAAAATTCAATTGCCGGTGGATAAACAGTCAAGAGAACAGAAATGTTCGATGAAATGTCTGTTAAATGGACGATAACATCCTGGATTTCAGGCAGGCCAATGTTCTCGCCGTTTTCAGAAGGCAGCAAGATCCCGTCGGTGTCTATTGAGCTGCGTGTGGTGTAACGTTGCTCAATAGTTTGCAGAATATTTGATAAAAATTTGGCAGCGCAGAAAAAATCGTTTTGATAGAGTGGCTGCAGTTTCATTGCACATTTTATGATTTTTCCAATGACATTGGCATGCTCGCGGCCATACAGCTGGCATAAATCAAGCATTATCGGCACAGTGATTAAAAAATGCTTGTAGATAAGTGATCCGTGAAATTCTCGCTCCATAAATTCACTTGGGGTCTCTTTAGTCGTGACAATTCGGGCAAATATCACCAGAACTTTCTCACGCAATTGTACAAGCAATTTCTTCATTTTCTCATCGTAGGGAAATTGGTCCAGGACGTAGAATGTCGGCGAGTCTTGAAGGATTGACAGTAGAGTATCCATAATTGCAGGATTGTGGATGAGACTGGACCAGAATTTGAAGTATGGTAATTTTAAGAGATATTCTAAATTGTCAAGTATTATTCCGGTTGTTTCTATCCATTTATCTTTTGCACCCACTATTTCTGCACCATTTTCTTGGTATATTTTCGGAATTTCGTAAGTGAGAAAGCAGCGATCTTCCACCCAGTGCTTGGACTAGAAAAAAAAAATGATAGTTGGATATGAGAATAAATCGGCAATCAAATGTGTAGGACATTGATTCGATCGTGTTAGAGCTAGAGAATTTTTTCATCAAACTATGCTTGCCCAGGTAAGTAATAGTTGTGAGTTGTTTGACAAAAATCGTGGTTTTATTTAAGTAATATGAGTTATAATTACCAAAGCAGGAATATTTTTTGTCTCTCCATCTTGATGAACAACTATTTCAACCTTTTCTATCGGTAATTGTTTCAAATTCTGGAAAAATTTGAAAATATTAATTTTTGTGACATTAAACAGTTATTGTAGCCTCAAACATTTTTTGACTTGGCAGTCTGAAAAAATTTATTTAACTAACCTCAAATGTTGCCATACTGATTTTACATTTATCATAAGTATATTCTCTCAAATAATAATTTTACATATGATGATATAAATAATTGTAACCACATCAACAACTCAACACTGCTCAACACTGGGTGTATTTTCATGCACACACATTCATGACGCCATCACTCGACAAGGGTGCTCGGAAACGCTCAAGAGCATACAGTGCTTAGCTGCTTGTTAGTAAATATATATATATATCTTAGTTGAGCATATGCCGCGCATGCCGTGTACCGTGGGGGTGGGGGTTTGAATGGACACAATCGGTTCTTGGAATTAAAAATAAATGAATAATGCCCGAAAAAAAAAACAATTTTACTGCGCTAGAAATATAAAAAAAATTTTTCAAAATGAATGTAGTGTGTTGTTAATATATAAGTATTGATAATAAATAATATTGTGCATTGTAGCCAAGTGGATAAAGTGTTCGTACGCGACCTCTAAGGGCGCGGGTTCGAGTCCCGCCGCGGCAATTTTTTTTTTTTTACAAATTCGCATTGTTTATTTTATACAACATTTTTTATGTGATTTAACATGTGTTTTAGTTATTTTAAACAATTAATTAGGAATTAGATGATAAAAAAAAAATGTTTTTTGAAAATTTAGTTTTTCAGAAATAGTGGCTACGGATCGATAGTTACAGAAAATTTTACTGAACATTTTTTATAGAAAATTAAATTTTCTACAATTTATGTAGAATATAATTATGCAATATTTTGCGTATTTACCGAGATATCACGAAAAAACTAAAATCAATTACGGTTTTTTGATGATAACTCGATAAATAAGGGTTATATCGAAAATCATTACTCGTAATAAATTATTGAAGATCAAATTTTCTATAAAAAATGTTCAGCGAAATTTTCTGTAACTATCAAACTTTAGCCAGGAATCGTGAAAAACTAAATTGAAAAATGAGAAGGGGGGACCCTTCTCATTTTTTCGAAAATTAATGTCGCAGTAGAGCATTGGGGAGTTGCTTAAAAAATAGCAAATTAATTGTTAAACATAATTCAGTATAAAAAACTGCATAAAAATGCGTTGTTACCCGGTTTTTTGAGGAAAAACGAAAATTTTTAGACATGTGGCGCCATCTAGCGGTGGGCGCTCCGAACTAATCTAGCAAATATTGTGTTTTTTCGTTTTTCCTCGATATCTCGCGAAATAAAGGAGATATCGAAAATTGTTGCTCTACATAAATTATTGAAAATTAAATTTCCTACAAATTATGTTGGATAAAATTTTTTGTAACTCTTTATCCGTAGCCGGAAAATCCAAAAAACTGAATTTCGGAAAATGTTTTTTTTCTCGTGATTAAGGGCGGTTAATTAGTCTAATTGTTGATTAAATATAATAAAAAGGTGTTTAAGCCACGAAATTCACGTTATTTTAGTGTTTTTCCGATGCCGAAAAATCTGAACTTTTTTAAAACACTAAAATAACGCTAATTTCATGGATTAAACAACTTTTTATCTCACATAATTAATAGTCCAACTAATTAACTGCCATTAATCACGAGAAAAAAAATATTTTCCGAAATTCAGTTTTTTGGATTTGCCGGCTACGGATAAAGAGTTACAAAAAGTTTTATCCAACATAATTTGTAGGAAATTTAATTTTCAATAATTTATGTAGAGCAACAATTTTCGATATCTCCTTTATTTCGCGAGATATCGAGGAAAAACGAAAAATAATGTTTTCCGACCGCAGCGCCACCTCGCGCCGAATTTTAGAACTAATTTTTTCAGACAATTTTCTGGATTTTTCATTAAAATTTAGTTCTGCTCTCTACCGCTAGATGACGCTGCGGTCGCAAAAAGTAAAATTTTGTTTAAAAAATCGCATTTTTTCGATGTGTAAAGCGGGTAAAATCGTGTCAATAAATGTAATTATTGATTATATATTATAAAATTACTTATTTCTCCGAAAAAAAAAAAATTTTCTCGCGAAAAATCCGATTTTTTTCGGCTTCGTAAAAAACGAAACTAACGCGAATTTCTTGGCCCAAACTACTTGTTATCGTATATAATTAACAATTACACTAATTAACTGCCGTTAATCACGAGAAAAAAAATATTTTTTCCAATTCAGTTTTTTGGATTTTCCGGCTGTGTATGAAGAGTTACAGAAAATTTTACAGAACATAATTTGTAGAAAATTTAATTTTCAATATTTTATAAAGAGTAACATTTTTCGATATCTCCCTTATTTCGCGCGATATTGAGGAAAAACGAAAAAACACAATATTTGCTAGATTAGTTCGGAGCGCCCACCGCTAGATGGCGCCACATGTCTAAAAATTTTCGTTTTTCCTCAAAAAACCGGGTAACAACGCATTTTTATGCAGTTTTTTATACTGAATTATGTTTAACAATTAATTTGCTATTTTTTAAGCAACTCCCCAATGCTCTACTGCGACATTAATTTTCGAAAAAATGAGAAGGGTCCCCCCTTCTCATTTTTCAATTTAGTTTTTCACGATTCCTGGCTAAAGTTTGATAGTTACAGAAAATTTCGCTGAACATTTTTTATAGAAAATTTGATCTTCAATAATTTATTACGAGTAATGATTTTCGATATAACCCTTATTTATCGAGTTATCATCAAAAAACCGTAATTGATTTTAGTTTTTTCGTGATATCTCGGTAAATACGCAAAATATTGCATAATTATATTCTACATAAATTGTAGAAAATTTAATTTTCTATAAAAAATGTTCAGTAAAATTTTCTGTAACTATCGATCCGTAGCCACTATTTCTGAAAAACTAAATTTTCAAAAAACATTTTTTTTTTATCATCTAATTCCTAATTAATTGTTTAAAATAACTAAAACACTTGTTAAATCACATAAAAAATGTATAAAATAAACAATACAAATTTGTAAAAAAAAAAATGACGCGGCGGGACTCGAACCCGCGCCCTCAGGGGTCGCGTACGAACACTTTATCCACTTGGCTATAATGAACAATATTATCATGGTAACAATACTTATATATTAATAACACACTACATTCATTTAAAAAAATTTTATTCGATTATTTTAGCACAGTAAAATTGTTTTTTTTTTTTTCTTTAATATAAATTATTATATTAATATAATAATATTATATTAAGTTTTTCTATCATATTAATTTTTGGGGGTAGCAATATATATTAAATTATTCCTTAGGAATTGGGGATTTACATCCAGGTGGCCGATGATCTTTAAATGACGCCAGCAGCTGCAGATTTTCGTTGAGTGTTTTTGGGACACTAAACCAACTGTAGAAAAAAATATAAGGTTTGCGATGTTCTTAAAAATGAAAGAAAATTTAGAAGGAAAATATCATACTCAAATATTTCTTTAAAAACTCATAGATTACAGAGAGTTATAATTGCAATTAATTTACATATATTCTTCGTGAATATTATCACATACACAATTCTTCGCGATTATTTGAAATACAAATACCCTTATGATTTCGTGATGTTAAGCTATGTAATTCAATCGGTCTAATATCATTATTTTTCTCTTGAGTTAATTCACATCCGTTGTCTTGTTTATTGCGATCGAATAAATTCTGCCACTCCCTAGGATTATCCATCATGGTTGTGGTGCGTGATGATTGTCGCAGTGATGAGACACCGCGATAGAAGGACGCACTTGATCGACAGTTGCTCATGGCTGACCGATGCCAATCGTATCTGCAACAATATATACAGAATAAAAATAATTATGAATCTTATTAGCCTATTTATTTAATCACAAGAAGTAGTTTTAAACACATGAAAAAATATGTAAAAATCAATTGTCGTTAATTTTTTTTTTAGTCTCATTCTCAAAATGCAAGAAAAAAATTTTTATCATCTGACAATATCATATACTCACCTCAGGATATATCCAAATGATGATCTACTATCCTGAGTTTTACCCATTCCTAAACTGCCTATCGGTGAACCAGGGGACCACGTTTTTGATCTGAACGGACACCTTTTTTTGAATTCTTTTCGAAATTTTTCCTGAGAATATAATAATTAATCAAATACATTAAAACGTTCCTGTATAAAACTAATAAATATATTGAAAAAATTAATTAAATTTAATTTACATTGTATATCCCATATATAAATGGGTTGTAGCAGCTGTTTGACATGGCCAACCAATCACAGCAGAAGAATATTATATTTATGTATCGATATCTAAAAATATTCATACATTTTGTAACAGATATTTAATTCCAATTTCATGACTTACTCATTAATTTCGTTATAAGTGTATTGAAGTACATTGTATGTTTGAAGTGGCAGCCAGCAGATTGCAAAAAGTACAACGACTATAACGAGCATTTTAATTACCTGAAAAAATATTAAACCGTTTTTTTTTTTTTTCTTTTAACATAAAATGGTATTAAAAAATGGTCGAAATTTTTTTGTTAATTCTAAAAAATTTATGAGATATTCAATTTCAAAAACAATGATGGATGTTTATTACTACCTTTTTTTTATTTCTCATAAGATTTGCATCTCGCGAATCTTGAGCATTTCCGGGTGCTTTACTACCCCAAAGTCTGAGTGCCATTCTTGCATAAACGCAAGAGATGATGGAAAGTGGAGTCATGTACTGAAGAAAACCGAGCAGTGCTCGATATGTAAGCATTGAACGTTCTGACATATTTGCATTCAGGCAAAATGGTTTGAGGTGCAGCCGACCTGCGATAATGAGACGAGTTAATCAAATTTTTTTATTAATACCAACGCCATATACCAAGCATCATATATTATTGAAGGTAAAATCATCAGAATATGACACGCCTTTTAAGCGTTTTATCCATACTAGGAATTTTAAACCAGCTCAATTATTTTTTTACTAAATTGAACGAATAAAATATAATGATTTAATTTATTCTATTAATATTTTATGATTTATTTATTTTGATTCAATTCAATTAGATAAATTTTTTTTTATTTTGTAGATGAAGGGTTCAAGAAGAGGAAAAGTGTTTTTAGTTGGATTTCTTAGAAATCTAACTATTGTAGTCGTTTTCTTAGTTATTTTAATTATTTCTCCGTCTTTTAGGGCCTTTTATCGAATGAGGCTTAGCTGTACTAGAGGTGTCTTATTGTCTGAATTTTTTTTTATAGATATTCTTCCTGATAGTGTCGTTAAAAATTGGATAAATAAATTAATAATACATTACCAGCTTTGCTCTCCTCCATGTAATTGACGCGAAGTGCAATGGCCATTGGAGCCGCAAGCATTCCACTCAACAACCAAATACCTGCGATGACGATTTTTGCTCGTAATTTACTCGGTTGAGCACTAAAAAGTATTTTTAATAGTAATAAATTTTTTTTTCATGTATAATAATTTTTTTCACGTTGAAAAAAGTACCTTAGAGGATTGAGAATTGCTCGGTGACGATCTACAGCAATTGCCGTGAGAGTAAATACAGATACACTGACACAGAGTACTTGAACATACGGACAAAATGGACACATAAAGTGTGGTAAGTTCCATCTCTGCAGTAATGCAGCTTGAAACTACAAATTGAAATATTAAAAAACATATTGTCTTGTAAAAATTTGTAAAAGGTATAGACTTACTTGAAATGGAATTGCAAATAATCCAATTACAATATCAGCTAGAGCTAAATTTGCGATATAACAATTTGTGACATTTTGCATTCTCTTTGACGTAGCAATGATCCACATGACTAGGGAATTTCCGAGCACCGCCAGGACTGATATACTTCCATAACAAATACTCAAAAGACATATTAGTACAGTTGGTACATCATACAACTCTGAAACATTAAATATTTTATTACAAAGTGGTTACTAAAAATGCAAACAAAAAATGCAAACAAAAAATAATATTCACCATAGTTCATCAAACTTGTGTCATTCTCGCTCAAAAAGGATGCATTGAGCGTTCCCCATGCTAATTCATCATATTCTCCTATTGATATCCAAGATATATTACTCATCGTGTCTATCTGCAATATTTTTTCACATCATATAATTTTAAAAATCAAGAAATTATTTTTTAAAAAAATTTTTACTCCACAAATTCCCATTAATTTTATACTTTAAAGTGTTTTTTATTAGATATAGATTATTTAATATTATTCTAAAAAATTGTTATCATTGATATTATCATTATTTAAATATTCTAAAACGTTAAAAAAGGCTCTAAAAAATTTCAATGGATACTCAAAAATTTTGTTGAGATTTTAATAATGACAGGTCGTTAATTTTATTAAAAGATCTGACGTTTTTCGATGTATTAGTTGATGTATTAACATTGAAGATTGTAATTTTTAAATAAACAAAACTAAATTTAGCTTTAGTACTGTCGAAAGTCATTGATTTCGATATTTTTAAGTCGGTAAATGATGTATATCGTCGATGAAAACGTGACTGTGGACCTTGAGTGTAGTCCAATGAACTGTATAGTCACATATCAACAATCTTTGTTCGGTATTTCTTCGTATGGCAGAGTGCAGTCAACTTGGAAGATATTTATTATACTTCATTACGACCCTGTGGATTTTTTTTCTTAAAAAATAATTGCATTTCTCCTAAATTTCATGATTATAAGAAGGTTTATTTGTGTTAATCGTTGTGTGTAGTGAATTGTAAGTTCAGGAAATTGAATTATTCAAAAGTTTTATTTGAGGTAGAGATTTTGGAGAGAATTTTATCCTAACTTTGACTACACGTGTCTACGATAATGTAAAAAAGATTTTTTGTCTGGCAGGTCAAATATATTCCATTGCAGATAACCAAATTCTCCGAAGTCTAGCGCAAACTTTATTTCTCATCTTGAATACTATTTAAATTCTTTATATATACAATAGCAAATATTGATATAAACCCGTTAATTAGATCGTTTTTTTTTTAATGATACATTCTAGATTTTTATTTTATTCTACGTATGATTTTTATTTGCACTTCTTTTTCATGTATCGCGTGTCTGCCAAGGTTCAATTAATTTACATTTTGTAAATTGAATTTTTCAATCAGTAGATACTTTGACAACACGTGTAAACTGTAAAAAAGGACTGAGTAATCTAATGGTCGGTAAGAAAAATATAAATTACTGCAACATTGACTCTACAACTGAAAGAGTAATCCTACACTTTGTTATAAAAAAAAAATACTAATCCTAATTGGACTATTTTCTATTTTATGAGATATTTATGTTTATTCAGACATTTTTTAATTGAATAAAAATTCTTGCATATAATATCACATTGCAAAAATACTTTTTGCACACATATTTTTATTGAGCATGTTCAACAAGTATAATGAACATAGGCAGTGTTAATTCTTAGATCAATTCTTCGGATTTATCTTCAAGGACACAATGTTATCTTTATTTTTCATGAATAAACTTTACTTTGTAAATATGTCATTTGTATAGAGCAATAAAAAATTTTGAAAATAAATTCAGTTAAAAAATAACAAACTTTTAAACTCCAAATATAATGTTTACCAACAATAATTTATTATTATTTTATTTTATGTCAAAAAAATATATTACCTTTCTCGCTTAAAGTCCTTTAATACCGTTGATTATCTATCGTTAAAATCCAAGAAACAATTAAATAATTTTCCCATCGTTTATTGATCGAAATGAATTTTTTTCTCACTTGAATCACTAAAAAAAAAAAATTTATTTCAGTTTATTAATCATTTTCACTGTGAAAATTCATGTTATTTATGTTTTTTTCTTTGACATTTAGGTCATTCTATCGCTTTAGACACGAGTAAAGACCATTATTTGATCACTACACTATTAATCCAAGCACTTAAATTAATTGCCAAGCATCAGAATAGATAAAGAAACTATTGGATCATGGTAATTATGTTTGAATTAATTTAAATTTTTGCTAGACTAAATATGCTTCCGATGGTGGATCCGAGGGTGACGAAGAACTGCGACTAAATGCGATCACTTTTCACACAAACTCTGGCAGTGCTGATGGTCTGGAATGATACCTATATATATATATATAGTCAACGTTAGCTCGAGATACTCGTGCCTTAGGTCACAGTCAGACCATATTATAACTGCAAAGGTAAGCAGCATTACCAGTGTGTTAAGAAAAGGTAAATAATAGAGCAATATGTATCCAAAGTAGGTTTCTCCTCTCATTTTTCATGGCATTGGATTACAAATACAAAAAAAAACAAGGCTATCTTCCTCAATTTTATGTCTGTGAAGAAAGAGAAAAGGTAGAAAAAATATATATTTATTAATATTTTATACAAGTTTTTTACTATCATTTTATTGAATTAAAAATTATGCTATTTTTTCTGGTAATTTTTTTGGACTATATGTTTATTGAGGTTTTGAGAATCTTTTATTTAAAGAATTTTAGTAAAAAAATCAATTAGATTTAGAGGTAGTTTTTTAGGATAAAGTATAGTGACGAGGCAATGTTTTGTTTTGATGATAAATTGTTGTAATGAAGAAAACTGCAAGGTAAAACTGACTCTTAGCCCAGATCACACGAGTGTGTCAGCCTTGGTAATTACATGTGTGTATACTGCACACACCGAGAGCCGCATGACTAACATGCAGGGTTGTTGTGGTCTTGCGTGTTGACCTATCGTCACTATAACGGGGTCTACTCTGGTATTTTTTTCGAGTCAATATAACTAGGCACGTCTTGGTAGATAAACGGCCAAAATATTAACATCACTAATGGTAAAAAGGCTTACAAAAAAATTTTTTTCATTAAAACAAACTATATAAAAGCTTAGATTTTGTAAAAAGTTGACGAAAACTGTTTTAACAATAAGTTTTGTGATGTTTCATGAAGAAAAAAAAAATTTTTTTTTTTCGTTAAATTTTTGACAGGGGTGCCCCTTGGAAATCACTACTTTTTCGATTTTTTGCCGATATCTCGGTAACTAAGCGAGATATCGAAAAATTTTATTCAATTGAAATGATGACAATTTTAATTTTATATAAAAAATGTAGAATACATTTTTTTGAAATTTTCATCTGTTTTCGAGATTTTTTGGAAAATCAAAATTTTGAAAAAAAGATAATATCTCAAAAACTAAGAGAGATATAAAAAAGTTTTTCCAACGTTTTTTGTAGATAATTTAATTTTCAATTATTTATGTTCAGTAATATTTTTTGTTATCTCGCTTAGTTACTGAGTTATCGTCGAAAAACCAAAAAAACTTACGAAAACGTCAATATTTCTCTTCGAAAATTTGACAAAAAAAAAATTTTTTTTTTTCTCAATCAACGTCTTAAAATTCTACCTAAAAACATATTTTGAAAATATCACTATTATTTTTCACGAATTTCTCGATAGGGTGTACAAAAAAAAATAATAAAATCAATAAATTTAATTGAAATGACCTCGATGGTTCTTCTATCATCAGTTGCTAAATTTTTCGCGAAATGAAAAATACTACAAGCTGTTATATTTAATTCCTCTTAACACTTCTGACCCATTTTCTAAGTTCTCACAGTTACATGGCATAATCATAGTTTGTAACGTGTATTATAAAAGAACTTTGAGTTGATTTCTTAACCTTGTCATCCTTAGATCCTTGAACAACATGATATCATAATGTTGGGGAGGGAATTAGTGTTCTGGGTGGGGATTCGGACATGCATGTATAAATATATGGAAAATTCAATAGATGCATATAAACTGTTGTGACTTTTAGAAGTGATGTATGACGATATGACGACAAATATCTTGGTAAATTTTTCTTCCTCACATAATTACACACTATTAAGAGCTTTAATTGCAATTATTAATACCCTTTTTTCTATTCCTGAAATAATGTCTTTATAAACTTTTATTTCTAATTTTTCCAAACAATTATCTATTAGTATATAAAAGTAGTTCTAGTTGAATTTAAAAGTTAAAATTGAATAAAAAATCACATCAGTTAATTTGACATTTGTTTTGCGTGACTGAAGAAATTATTCATTCTATAACGACGAGTGAATTATCTCCGGCAATGTGTATTTTTGTTGTTACATGTATGATTGCTTGTTGACACTGATGATGATCAATTGCATTAGAATTTACAATAAATAACAATTACTTGAAAAAATTCTTGATCTGAAACAATATTTCTAGATCGCATTGTTTGCGGCGACAATTGTTTATTGTCACGCTGAAACTATACCTTCCGATTCATCTAAATCCGATCTTGAAACATCAGCGAGCGATACAGGTAAATATCATAAAATACTATCTAAAGCAATTTCAACACTTTCCTAGGTGAAAAAAATTTTTTTCGGCCGATAAAAAAACTTTTTAAATCATCAAAAAAAACGTTTTTTTTTTTCATATTTTCACTCACAACTATTATTATAATCCCTTTGTATAATACAACAAATTTTTTTTTATAATACCATAAAATTGTTTGTCATTATTCGAGGATTATTTGTGTTTATAGGCTATAAAGGATAATAAAAAACATTTTTTCTATTGAAAAAAATAGTACTGTTCAGTAAAATGATCGAGTAGAAGGTATTTTTACATGGCAAAACACGAAAAATTAAACCTGGATGTGTGAAGTCGTAAAAACTATTTCGTCTGGTAGCCATTACATGACGAAAACCAGACTCCATAGCGCTATTATCAAAACAAACCGCGATATATACTAGAATCTTGTTACGCACCTCAAGATTATGCGTATACTTGAACTCACACTGCTTGTCCTCGAATGGTTGATGACTAATAAACATGCCGTCTAGTCACGTCATTTCCTTTTACTCAACTATTTAATTTAATTTTTTATAAATGGATTTCACATACATTAATATAACTTACACACAGTATTTTTCTTATTTTAAACAGATTATTTTATAAATATATCCAACTAAACTAGCTTAATTACAACAGCTCCTCTGGTTCCAGCTTTTTTAATTGGCAGAAATGGGTATGACTATCGAAACTATCCAGGCGGAGTTTATGGAAATAGAGGATACAGTCCAAATTCTGTTTATCGAGGGTATCAGACTGGATTAAGAGAGTCTCTTGGTGGCATAGGATCAAAGTAAATACCAATAATTTTTTTTTTCTTCCTAGAATAGATGATTAAAAAAATTTTTTTTAGCTGGGGATATGGTGACACCGGTTACAGAGATAATAGTTATAGCCCAGAATATGGCGGCTATGAAGATGGATTTATCGGTCGTCCTAGATATCACAGTAGCTGGAACAATTTAGGCGGATACAATGGATACAATGACGGAATTGGTTATTATCCGGGTATTAATCGACGTTACGAAGGATATGGTGGTTATCCTTCAGGATATAGAGGCTATGTTTAACGTTTTATCATTTAAATTCGGGTTAAAACGCGTTAAATATAATTTTTTATCCTAAAACATCATTTTAAAAAACGATTATTCTTAAAAAAATCGAATATTAGTAAATTAATAAAATAACCAGGCATCAAAATAATTTTTTACAAAACAAAAAACTAATCCTTAAACCCGAAATTTCGTCAAAAGTTATAAAGAAATATATTTGATTTTGATTTTTTTTTTTCAAGTCGATTATTGAAAAAAAAATTTTTTTTAGTAAATAGTGAAGTGAAAATTTATTTAATTGTATTTTTATGTACCTCTATTTTTATTCCTTCAGTTTTTTCCGTAGTTTAATTGATGGATGTTTTTGTTGTACGGCGGAACATTTAAAAATCCTAGTTTTGTATGAGAAAGAATATTTTTAACATCTTCGATATTTCCAAGTTGACTAAAATCTAAAAATTGTTCGTTGTTAATATTAAAATTTTGAGAATGATCACAGGCACGGCATGGATAATTATTTGAAGGAGTATCAAAACTTTTCACTTTAGGACAGCAGGGTATAAAAATTACCGGTACGAATCCTAATCGACCATAAACAGGTTTTGAATTTAATTTTATATCTGATGACATAATCCCATTAGATTGAATTATTTCAGATGTGTTTCTTAATTTATCTGTCTGATGACGAAGAGATTTATCGGAATTTAAATTCACTGGCGATATTGGTTCATTGACTTTGCGCAGATTCGGTGGTTGAACGCCAATGGCTGATAAGCCAAGAATTTCTGTATTATAATTCAGCTGACCATTTTCATTAAATTCCGGATGAGACTTTTGTGAATAATCAGAATTTTCTAACAATCCAGAACCACTGATTGGCGAAGATATTACTGGCTGACCATCTTTACTGTACGTAATTTCAGGCTGTCCAATATTTTTAGAATCATATTCACCATGTTGCACCTCTAAAAATTCTCCATTAGCCTCAAAAGGTGCCTCAGAAGCCGAAAGAGTTTTCGAAGCGGTTCCCGGCAATTCCGGCACCACAATGGGTCTAAACCCGGTCGGATTTTGCGTGGTAAATGTCTCAAACTCTTTTAATCCACTCTCCGATGAATAACTACCATCACCCGACCGTACTTCCGGTATTTTTAAATCAAACTCTGATGAATACTCTTCAGATTCTGGTAAAACTTCATCAGCATCACCTGACTCATCGAGATAAAGATTTCCAGGGGTCGATGGAAGACTAAATTTCGAAGAATCAGAACCAACAGTAGGTTCTGGTGATTCTGAATGCCCGGATGAGGAGTATGGTCGTTCCAACTGATGTGACGATTCAGCTTCTAGAGGTTTTTGTGATTTTTGAGAACTAGAAGGCTTCAACAAATCCAGTAACGACAAAGGCTGCTGTATTTTGTCTCCTTCAATCGTCAAATCTTTAGAAGTTGTTGAATCAGTTGCATCAGGTTGATACAATAAAATTGCTGGGTCAGTTGAATCTTCAGTTGGACCTTCAGAACCAATCGAATCCTTACCCTGAGGCCCTGGACGTCGATGTTTTCCAGGTTTATGCGGTTTTAAGTGATGCAATGGTTTCTTTATCGAAACTACGGTAGAATATTGAAATCCTACAGCGAAATTAATTGGGTCTATCGGCTCCGACGATGAAGGATATTCATTCTGAAGTTGATTGTCAGGTTTTAAAGTTGTATGCGTTGGTTTAGGCCGACGGGAAGGTTTTGGTCGACGAGAAGGTTTTGGTCGACGCGAAGGTTTTCGTCGCCGAATGGGTTTCCCCGGTTTTGGCGATGTAGACCAATTTTCCGGACTTGACAAGGAAGAATTTGATAATTCAAGTGGTCCTTGAGGTTGCATTAAACCGTGGGACGGTGCTACAGTGGTAGGACGACTCGCGACAGGTTTTTCCGGAGAAAGTTCGGAATTACTCATATGATGATGATGTCCTGAATGTTTTTCTGGTCTGGGTCGAGATGGCTTAGACTTGTGAGGGTGCCTCGTAGGTCGTTTTGGCTTTTTTGTCGGGGTAGTTGGGGAGTGATCTTGATCGGGAGAAGTCAGCAAATGCTCCGAGATTGATGGAGGCGAAGAATCACTTTCATTTCTAATTGGTACCAGTGTTTCCAGTGGAACACTGGACACAGTGGACGTTTCAGAACTTAACTGGTGTCCTGGTAAGTTGATACTCGTGTCAGAATGTCCAAGTTCCAGCCTATCAGGAGATTGTGGTCGATGTAAATTATTGATTTCCTGCAGTGGAAACGTTGATTGTGATGAAGTTTCAGGTCTGAATTGATGCTTCTCAGGTACTACGGGAGTATTAAACGCTGATGGCACACTTCCTAATGCACTTTCAAGTCCAGAAGGTCTGGGTTGAGGTAACGTTGTACTTGGTTTCAGTTCTCCCAGTGGAAATGATGTGACGACACTGGGATATTTTTGATTTTGAGGCGTTAAATCTAAAAAATCAACTGAAAACCACCCAGAAATAATTTTTAAATGTCTCAGTACTACTTTATAATAAATATTAATTAATCAAATGTGTTTAAAAAATTTTAATTAATTTTTTTGTCGGGTTTTTCTTACTTACCAGTTGGTCGAGCAGTTGCGGGTAATATTATTTGATTATTTATGTTGGCAAATTGAGCACATTCACTTGGAAATGACAAGTTTGACCATGGAATTATGGTGGCCTGATGGACACTGGGTTCTTGACCCTGGGGGTTTTTTGGAATTTTATTATCTTCGACAGTTTGTGGCTGATTTTGAGAATAAAAAACTTCAACGGGCTCCTTTGGCAGTACAACTCGATAGCCCCAACCATCACTGATGTAAAATGTCACCACGAGTTTCCCAAATGAATCAATGTGACCGTAACAGCCGTAGGTCACTCTATCCAGTCCGTGCACCTCGTGATGAAATTGCCCGCTAGGTCCAATGTTGTATCCATAGTTGTAAATATCTAATATGTATTTAAAAAATGAGAAAAATATATAAATAAATTAGTTGGATATAAAAATACTCACTTGACCCAAAGTTGTGATGTTGATATTGAATTTTATGATCGTCTTTTATGTTAAGATTTAATTCCTTTACTATTAGATTTTTTTCTGTTCGATTGTTTGCTTGAGAAACAGTCGTTCCTACCTAAAATATATATATTTTTTTAACTTATGTAAAAATGGATAATGTAAATGAACACATACCAGGGTTAAAACTGCAATGGATACTCGAATTACTCGTATAGACATATTTCAAAAATTATGAATACTTTTTTAATTGATTATATTCATTTGTGTATTGCTACAAATTTGTTGTTTTAAGGTGTTTTGAATTATAGTTAATGTTTGTTTATTCACTTTTTAAATTTTGATTTACTTTTTGAAAATACTTTGATTGACAATACACGTTGCGTATAGCGTCCGAATTCGCGACTGACCGCCAGTCGACTAAGATGAAGAAGAGTTTGTGATTCCGGGTGGGAGTCATCGGGAGACTCGTTGCTTATTCTCCTTTACTGATGACACCTGCCTTTTACTTTTATTTTCTTTTCGACTCGGACTATAGGAGTTCATTCTGTAGAAGTTTCTCTTTCATACACGGTATAATTATCTGCAGTGTGTTTGTTATTTATCTCAATATGTCAATCATCGATATTTTTTTTTTTTTCATTAGGACTTGTAATTTTTTTTTTATTGATAAAATTGATGATAAACGTGACCTTTTGTGATCAATTGAGAAAACAGGTTTTAATAATGAGTTATGAAATGTTTAGTTGGGAAAAAAGAAGTTTTTTTTTTTTTTTTTCGTCAAATTTTCGACAGGAAATCCATTGGAAATATGAACTTTTTTGGTTTTTTTACTGATAACTCGATAACCAAGTGAAATAACGAAAAATGTAATTCTAGTTAAATAATAGGTATTTTAATTTCCTACAAAAAATATAGGATACATTTTTTAATATTTTGATCTTTTATTGAGATATTTAAAAAAATCAAAATTTAAAGAATATCTCATTTAAAGAATATCTCAAAATTCAAGGGCTTCGAAAATTTTTTTTATCTCAATCAAACTTCTTAAAACTCATTTTAAAAATATATTTAGCTATTTTTTAAAAGTATTAGAAATTTTTCAATATTTTTCTCACTTTAGAGAGCAAGAAAAAATTTTTTTAAGTTTTTTAAGTTTAACAATAAAAATAATATTTCTTAGCGTTGAAAATAAATAACTAGTCACAGATATAATGTATTAACATATCCATTATTATACTTTAATACTTTAATTTATGTGTCAATAAATGTCTGATTAAAAATTTTTTTTTCCATAGCAATAGCGAGAAAGGGGTGGATTATAATTATAATTCAAAATTCAAGACGTTAAAATAAACTACTAGCAGGAAGTGAAGATTGACTTATAATCATGCTTATCTCCATTCTAAAAAAAAGTCAACGTGCTCAAGGATGAATCAGGAGTAAACAACGCGTGGAATTAATTTATTTTCATATATCATTTGAAATGATTTGTACAAAAATTTACCTCAGTCATCATCACCATCATCATCAGTTACTCAGATAATACTTATCATTAAAATCCATTAATATAATAAGTGACTCTAATGACAATCATTTTTAAGTTTGGAATAATTTGTCTTCTGTTTATGGAAATTCCAGCGAAAAAGCCATATTAAACGTAGAATCACCGTGATATTATGGCTATTTCCTTGTAAATCTCTAGATTAGATATACTAAACATCTTAAAATACATATATCCATACACATCTTTCGGCCAAGATCCGTTAGACCTTCACCCGGAATTCGATAATTCGAAATTAAAATTTATTTCCCGCAGTTAAAATCCCGTGATGCTAGGCAATAAAGCCCATCACAACTACTTTCACCTTGAAACGTCTGATCTATTAGGCGAATGGATCGCGATAAGTTTCGGTAATGCATATATATTTGTATACATATTAATTCTCGCAGATTACGGTATAAAATAATAAATCCAAAAAGTTTATTACACCAATTATAACGTTAGGAATAATTAGAATATAATCATATTATTAAATTATAAAATTCCTGAATAATGAAATTTCTTCTAGATTCAAATGTCAATGAATGTTTGTAGAAAAAAAAAATCATTTGAGCTGGAAAAAAAATTTTTTAGAATCATTGTATATCGTATAATTTGAGTGCTTCCGTGAATAGAATTAATTTTATATTTTGCCATGAATAAAATTTTAATTTGTTATATAATTTTATTACGATAATACGAATTTTTTCCAACTAAAAAATATAACGGTTATTGGATTTACGTATAGCTTAAAAAATTAATTCTATGACAATATTTAGTTGTTTTTTTTTTTCAAGAAATTCTAAAGGTTGCTCAGATTTAAGATCCTAGTAGAAATGAAGAGGATTTCTTTGAATGTTCTGAGGATTATCGCAAGTTTTAGAGCTTCAACCAAGTCGATCGATTTCGCGCTCAGCGGCAGTAGATACAGCCATTTCAGGTCAGACAACGCAATCACTCATGTACCCACTGGTTTAAAAGTTTTTTAATGACCGAATCTATTTTTTTTTATTATTATTGAGGTACCATTTTTGATCTAAAAACTATTTTTAGGCATAGAAAAAATTGTTTTTTTCCCTCGATGCGTATTTTAACGTGAAAACAAATTTTTTTTCAACCGTTAAAATAGTTTTCAATAGATATCTTGATGTGTATTTTCGGATCTTAAACATATTACGAGTTGCCAATTGCACTTTGTCACGCGATGTGTGGGTGTGCTCGGTATATATACTCTTATTGATGATGGGTAAAATGTAATTTCGTATCAAATCAATGAAAAATCAAGTTTTCTAATCTTTTCATCCTATAATATCCGATTATAACTATATATCAATTTGATTAATCACTTGAATCTCAAAAAATAATAATCGCAAAATCAAAAAATAAATTAATAGCAGTTGAATTTCAAGTAGAAAAATTTTTTTAATTGTTTAAATCATAAATAATAAGATTTACAATTTTTTTAAATAAAATTCAAAGTCAAAATTCTGTAGGCGAATAGAAAAAAAAAATTTTTTCCCGTTAGTTTTGTCGTACAATTGCGTTATATCGATTTCTTCCGGTGCACGCTCATAAACTAAAGTCCTTCTAAACGGTCAAGTACCACTGAAAAAAAAAAAAAAAAATATTGCAACTGTTGTAACTGTATTTTACTAAGTAATTTAATTTTTTCTGCGCACGCATATTTCTGCCAAACCAACAATTGCTGCCGAATATGGCCGCGTATCAGTAGTACCACCCTTGTGAGGGCGGGGCGCTAGCTTCAGACAGTCATGCAAGCGACTCGCAGAGTACAGGTGTTTCTACATATATCAGTCAGTAGATCCATGACAGACTGCTTGTACAATCAGACGTAAAATTCTAGATTATTAGATGGCTCAAAAAAATTTAAGACATTGTATAAATTGGAGGTAAAATGCGACGAATTGTGAGTGAAAATAAACAGTGGCAATTTCATGGTTGGCCAAAAGGTGTGTAGGTACTCTGATGTGCGACATGAGCAGTATACATTTGCAGAGTGATGCGTGTTTATCAGTGAAACGCCGATGGACACGAGAGATTTTGTGTGCCCTATGGATTAGAATTAAACGGGCACAGAGAGTGCACGAGTGCACAAACTTGCTGGACACTTTTGTGACAATCTTTTCATACTCTAACTCTTTTATCTGAATCGTTTTCCACACACTTATTTCTCGCTCTTCCTCTTCCTTTCTTCAACGATTGTTATTGCTACTCGTGCGTTTGGCACTCAGGGTAAGCATTGATTTCGTATTTAAATTTATAAAAAGAAATTAATATTTGTAATCAAAAACATTTTCAAACATTGGAAAACAACGTAATTTTCTTTGTTATAAAATGGAACATGATTCTTAAACTCTATTTTTAATTAAATCGATATCGTGTGTCTGGATAATTGAGTTTCAAAGTTGAAAATAAGACATACATAAGAAAATTTAAAAGCATTGAGAAAAATTATTTTCTTCATCAACCAAAGTTAAAAATTTAATTTTAGATAATTAAAACGATTAATTTAGATATATTAAAAATATGTTAAAATTTTTAAGTTTATTATTTATTAAAAAATTAATTTTTTTTTTTGAAATTCAATGAATTTTTTTATTGTAATAAATTATTTTATAGACTGATAAAAATTAGGGGAGTTATTAAATATAGTATATCAACGCCCTTATTTCCCCTTTACCAGTAAAATCTGATAAGTTGTAGATTTTTAATTGTACTGCATGAGAGGCAACAGCAGGGGTAGGTTTGCCCATTCATTTCCCTCGATAATGTATCGTGCTTTGAAAGATATAAAAAACATATTCAAACCCCCAGACAGTGCCAAGGAAGTCAAGATCAGATATTGATCCTTTATAAACAGTTTTATATAATAAAATCCATCATCGTAAGACATATTTAAATTAATCATTAAGCTTCAAATAAAAAGAAATACGCTTTCCCAAGAGTATTGACGTAATTCAATCAAAACCTTCATCAATTTGAAGGGCAAAAAGGTTGTATTTTCAAGCACACATATTGAAATACATAAATTTTAACAATTATTAAAATTTTTTAACAAGCCAAAGAAGAATTTCTGTATTGTGTTATAAATGTAGATTTAAATTGTGGAAGTTATAAAAAGTATGTAGTTACAAACGGTGAGTGGATCGATGATCCTTTTTGCATGCTTCGTAAAGACACTTTCTTTTTCCCTTGAGAAAAAAAATATTCGCAGCCTTTTACGAGGTTGTACGGGGTAAAATTTCCATAATTTCTGCTTTAAACTGTAATTTAGTTTATTACGAATAGTCTTGGCTCTATATATCTTTAGAAAAAGAAGAAAAAATTTGAAATAATATTTTCTCAACGTAGAAAATCGATATTCAACGATTCAGTTGAAACATTTTGATATACCTTTGATAAAATTTTAACATTTGGAATTTTTACTGCATATAATAAAATATCCCAACAGTTTAATAGAGTCAATAAAAAAAAGTTCAAATTGAAATGTTGGATTATTCAATTATATTTTAATTAAGGAATTCAGATAGAGATTAGTGAGTGGTGTTTTGAATGTTTTTATTTACAGGAGAAAAAGGTGATGGCCCGAACCGCGCGCTCGCGACGAAAAATGGCAAATACAAATGACGCTCCAACGTCTGCGAGCGGTCTCCTTTCTACTTCAGCCACGACACCTTTTATCGACCCGACCAGTGCGTCAAATAACTATTCAAATGAGAGCTACAATTTCAACTACAATAACTTGACAAACAGTCTTGGAGGTGGTTATTCCCTTGATGACCTCATTTATACCGAGTTATGGATCGACGTCTGGAATAATAGTGAATCTGGCAATGATACACAGAGATTCAACTCGACTGTACTGCCGCCTAGTGGTTACTGTGACGAATGGGAGGCAGCACAGCACAAGCTCTTTCAGGTAATAATAAAAACTAACAATTACTATCCTATATACACTCCTATTAAACCTGCCAGTATAAATTCCTGTGTAAAAAATTTTTTTCTCCACAAAAAAAATTTCTCTATACCTGAGTATTCTAGAGACAACGTATTTCTTTCAATTTTATTAGCAAAAAAAAAATTGATCCATCTAATTAGATTTAAAGATATTCCTTATTTTAAAACACAAACAATTTATTTTTTATTATCATAAAGGAGGGAAAAATAATGATTAATTTAAAAAATTGTAATCTAGTTAATAAAAAATATTGCCATGAAAAAATTATCCACTAAAATTTTTCCGAACACATTCAAAGCGTCAATAGTTCAACGCTTGAAGTCGCGCACGGCCATAAATTTTATCATGTTAAAATTTTTGTATTTATTTCATGCGTTACAGAGATCCTGAAAAAATATGAAAAAATATACAATATAGAATAAAATTGCTAAAAAAATATTAAAACAGCCCTGGAAGTAGATGGAATATTTTGTTTCCATACGGATAAAGTGTTTTAATAATAAAATTAAATTTTCAACAGGCAGCAAACCTCTTCTTCGCAGCGGCTTTTCTCATCCCAAGGTCCTTCAAGGCATCAGTATTGGCTCTGCGAACCTTTCTCACAGCTGGTTTTATGCTAGCAGCCTTGTGGGCTGGAATAACAATTTGTGCCCTCGACGCAATGCTCTGGAGTCTTGCTTTGGGCCTGCTCAATGGAATTCATTCGCTCATACTGGCCTGTCGATTTTTGCCACCTGCATTGAGCCCTGATCTCGCAGAACTCTATTTAAAACTATTTAAGCCGTACCGAGTGAGCAAAAAGCACTTTCAAGAGCTCGCCAAAGAGGCCAGGATACTCAAGCTTGATCCGGGGCAGACGTATGCTAACGAGGGCGTCTCGCCGGCTGACGAGAGGCTATCTATCCTCTTGCGTGGAAAGTACGTCATATTCCTAAATGTCTCAAAAACTTTATTTTTATTCAATTTACCCCACGGCTAATGCTTTAAATTAACTCTTTAGAACCCAACTACCCGTAAAAATACGTTTACATATACTTTAGAAATTTTAAACATGAATAAACGTACAAACATTTATTTTCACCCGCGTAAAACATGTTATTTTCTCTAGTAGCTAGACTTTTCAAGTGTCTGACAGTGCAAAAACAAAGTCTCTAAATTAATTTATCCTGCAAAGTCGTTAATTATAATTACAATTTTTAAATTATACTTGAACTCGTGATTTATCGTGAGATAATGGGAACATCTTGGTTGTAATCTGTTGGAAAGTTGCCAGTAATTGAAAAAAATACCGTGTTTTTAGTTGTTTTTTTAATAAAACAATCATTTTTAAAGATTATTCTTGAGTAGAAATTTTTTTTAATATTGTTTTAAGATTAAAATTTGTATTTTTTCAGGCTTAAAGTGACGTGTGAGGGTACCCACTTGCACTATATAGGGCCTTATCAATTTGTCGATTCGCCAGAATGGGAGGCGACGCATGAAAATATGAATGACGTCTTCCAGGTGACGATAAGGGCTGAAGAATCGAGTACATATATTTGCTGGACAAGACTGAAGCTTTTGCGAGTACTCAGACATCGACCACTCCTAAAAGTCGTGTTAAATACGTTAATTGGAAAAGACATAACATCGAAATTGTACGCATTAAACGAGCAACTAGCTGGGGTGGCTGCTGCCTATGGAGACGCCATGTCCAATCCGTACAGGGGTGTTGCAAGGAGCATGAGTGTCGACGCGGTAAATACAGAAATTGCTGGCAGAGTTAGATCTAACATCTGGAAAACCCAGCGAAGACACAGCAATCCAAGTATGATTTTTTCTATCAATTTTTTATTTTTATGAAGAAAATATTGTGGGGATTTTTTTTACAGGTTCTTATTTATTTAATTAATTGTTTTTTGTTATTAGGAAGCTCACCGCAACGCTTTTCTAATCAGTACTGGACTCCAGTTGTGGCCAATCACTTTCCTCCAACCTCGCCGTTTATCACGTCTCAGCAAAATATGGGATATTCGTTGGTGCCTCAAAATGTAACGTTCTCCCCGCCACCACGAGCACCCACAGTGACACATCCACCTCTGATTAGGCAAAGGAGTGCCGGAGGATATGGAGGTGATTACACGCTTTTACCGCAAACACCGAAATTGGAGAGGAAACGGTCAAAAAAAGCAGCTCGCGAGGTATGAAAATATTCTTTTTTTGAACAGAAAAGTAATTTTTTTCTGCTGGATTTTTTACTTGAAACACTGCAGACCATATTACACGCTGTCTGATCACATACAGAAAATATTATTTACAGTCGCTGAGCGCAGTATTTCTTCCCTTTTTCGTTTTTATGTATAGAATGTAACAGATCCTATATCAGAAAAAAAGTTTTTCTTTACTTTTGAGATTGAATTAGTGTTAACAATAAATTTTGTGATATTTAATAGCGAAAAAAAAATTTTTTTTTTTTGCAAAATTTTTAAAGAGGACCATATCTCTTCAATATCTCGCAGTTTTCACGATATTTTTGGTTTTTTGGTGATAACTCGGTAAATAATGGAGATAACGAATAATATTATTCCAGATAAATGATTGGGAGTAGAATGATCTACAAAATAGGCTCAGTGATTTTTTTTTGTATCTCGCTTAGTTTTTAAGAAATTATCGATTTTTTGAAATTTTAAATTTTCAAAATATCTCGAGAATGCAACAAAATATTGAAAAATGTTATTCTACATTTTTTATTGAAAATTAAATTCCCTATCGTTTTATTACTATAAAATTTTTCGTTAACTTCGTTATTTACGGAGTTATTGGCAGAAAACAAAAAAAAATCACGAAAACGGCGAGATTTCAAAGGGGTACCTGTTTGAAAATTTCAAAAAAAAAAAATTTCTCTTTATCTCAATCAAACTTTTTAAAACTCATCCTAAAACAGTTTAAACATAAAAAAATTGAATTAAACATATTTATATAAACGAATTTTTTGATAAAATATACAAAAAAACAAAAAATGCCAACTTTTTGGCATTTATAACGCGATATCTCTTTAACCGTTTGTTTTTATGAAAAATTGTTTATGATCAATCTTATAGACCATTAAATTCCTGACCTTATTTATCTCAAACGTTTTTCTCTACAATTCATTCATTCTCAGATATCGCGTGCCAAATAGCGAATAGCGTTGACACGAACAACAAACATAGTGATATTAAACACAAATACCTCTATAATTCTTGTACAAATTTATTTTTATTATTAATCCCAACATTTTAAATAAAATCCAACTATTTATCTAAATTTATCACGATCGAAAATCATTTAAAAAAAAAATTCATTAAATCACAATTTTCATCGCGTTGAAATATTTGATTGTACTGTGCTCTATCTGATAACTTGCAGGTAACTTTTGAAACACCTGTATGACGTTCGCTGGAGGGGAAAGGTTCAGCGGGTGTGCCGCTTCTTTCCCTGTCACCAAAACGCAATGCAACTTAGCCCCGTCGCCTTCTTTTTCGAAGCCTCACTAAATCGAATGTCACAGTGAGGTTTATTGTGTAAACCACAGCCTAAAAAAGGACACGTCGGAACCTTTAGTATATCATAAATGACCTGTACATTTGTGGTTAAACGCTATCATTAATTGCACAGTAGTGTGGATGTACGTAAAAAGCAAATGGACTGAGAAAAAAACGAGTATGAAACTGCCAAAGACGTCGCAATGTTGCTATCGATCGTGTGGCATCCAGGGAAATATATAGATATACTACATGGCATTTAAAGTTGATAGAACGGAAGCACATGGACAAAGATATAGAGTGAAAAAAATACAATTATATAGATATTAAATTTTGTGATGAGAAATAATGCTTTCAATGAACACCAAAACGTGTTCAGATATACATGAACATTATATTATATGTATATATACATAACGTTAACTAACTTTTACGTCGACTGTGATTATTACAAATGAATAATGTACTAGAGTTGGACGAGAAGAAATTTCTACAAATGAAGTTTTATCGCCAGTGCCTCGGTATTATTCAAAAAATGTATTAAAATATGAGTGAGTGTGTTTAAGTTGTGAATGCTTATATTTAGGAGAGAAGAGCTCATTAGGAATGAATGCGGAAAATTTTTCTAATTTTATTTGCATTGCTTTTTACCTCTGCCAGCGTCATTCGTCGGATTTTATGATATAATAATTTATATTTTTTCTGTTTTTATCATTTTCTTCCATAAACTCGAGTGTTGTAATATATTTTAAAAGATATACCGAGGAATTCTTCCAGTGTTTTATGAACTTATAAAGGCGATGACTGGTAATATATATATATATATAGAATTTAAAAAACGGGAATATGATTATAAATATATGCTGAAAAAAAAAAAATTCTGAATTCTCTCGTCTCAAGTGAATCACACGCTTTTGCCTAGATGTTGCTCAAAAGTACACGTATATACATAAACAAAAACCAACTGTGTACTAATCAAATTACATATCTTTACCTCTGGGTATATATATGCTCCAATTTATTATTTCCTGCCATATTGTGAGCTTTCAATTGAACAATGAAAAAATGCAACCATCGAGAAAAAAAAAATATTTTCATTTTTCATGTTATATATATATATGAATAGACCATCATGTAAATAGAGAGTGAGATCGAGAGGGAGAAGGGTATAAGCTATTTAAAATTATGATATAATATGTTAATAGTAGATTTAATGATAAAAAACGATTTTTTCGATTTTTTTATCGATTAATTTTGGCATAATTATTAATCAAAATTGGGATTACATTATATAACATAATTTGTAAGTAATAAATATTAAATAGCAACTGATATACTATAATCTATATATTATATAACAATGATTTTTAAGGTATAGATAATGTTTAAAAAATTTTTCAAGAATGATATAACAGAGTATTACTATTGTTTTTACACTGAAAATTGTTCGGCTATATTAATAATGTAAGATGTACTGGTTTTTTCAGAGAAAACAATTTAACTGAAGGAAAAAAAATTGTTATTTTAAATGTGCAAACATTGGGTAGATATATATATATAATTATTATAATTAATGATGCGTATATTAAACAGCTAAAATAATATGGGATCGAGATATTGAATAAATATCTGTCTTCTATCTCCAAAAAAACAGACTGCAATAGTATTTTCAAAAAGGCTGTTTGCTATTATATATGTTCGCTATCTGTTTGATATAAATTTTTTTTAACAATTTGCTGTTAACTACATCATACTTGAGTAAATAAACTTGGATATACAATACTTTTGAATTACTTTATTAATCATTTCGTCGATATTTTATAAGAATTTCTCATGCAAAAAAATTATTTATCAATTATATACACAAAAAAACTTTATTTATACTATGTGTATTATTTTATTAATTTACTTTTTATGATTTAAACAAATTTTTCATTAGAAAAACAATTTTTTTTTCTCATTTTAAAATTAATTAAAATTTAATGAAAAATGTTTAAAAATTGAAATTGTAGGGTTTTACAAATTTATTTGTCACCATTAGTTTGATAGACCGGTTGAGAATGAATATTTCCAGCTGGGCCATAATTGCAAACCAAATAAAAATTAAAGTTGCTATCGGGAGTCAAGTATTTAACTGCGCCACAACCAATTTTTCTCGTAGCACCCCAAATAATTTGTGTATAATGCCCAGTCACCCTACTGTCACTTGCGTCATAGCTTTCAACGTTTTGACTGTTGAATTTTTTAACTTCACCATACATGCTTTTTAGAATCTTGGATAGTGCACTCTTCTGCACTTTAGGACAAGACTTTATAGCAACATTTTGACCGACTTTAAATCGCGCTGTAAAATGTAAATTATCTCAAGTGTATTCAAGCGAGAGAAATCATAAATATTTTACTTACAAACATTGCGACATTTGTCATGGCCGTAAGTGCACTGATTGGCCCATCGCTGAGCAATGCGCTGAAGCTCGTAACTCCATTTGAGTTTTGGAATTCTTCCCGGAGGTTGAGGACCAGGAGAACCTCGTTTTTCGTTGCCTCTTGCGACATACGAACGGAATTTATTGTGCGCTTTTACGATGAATTTCCGTTCTTTTCGCGATAAACTAGCAGAAACTAGACTGTGACAAGCCTTGGCCGGCTTGGTGGACTGAGAAAAAAATTTTATATTTAAAAAAAAAACATGAAAAAAGTATGTTTTGTGGGTGTTAAATTTTATTTATCCTATTAAATAAATAAAGTACGATGCAAAGATGTTTAGAAAAATTGTAAATATCATTTAATTAAACACTTACTCGATACTTGCACATGGTGTGTGATTTGTGAGGACAAGAATCCATTTTGCAATATTTTTGACAATTCTTCGCGGCATTTACTGTAGTCAGCAGAGCCACAACTGCCACTAGACTGTGAGTCATTCTTCCCATGTGTATGGAGTTGTTTTCGACTTAAATCACTTGCATTTACTGAATAATAATGTTTATTGGTTCCTATGCACTCTGATAATCATGAGTTAAGTGCCCAATACTGGCGCAGAGAACTGCCGAGTTGAGATTCAACAATAGTCTGACGACATATATGTTAAATTAAACTTCAATCGAATAATTTACGCGTTGTAGTGCAATGTATAAGGTGATTAGAATTGTTCTGCTGCTTTGATCAAACTGCTTGCACTATTTTTTCAATACATAACAATTTAATAAAGCACTTAATCAAAATTTTGTTAGTTCTAAAGAATTATTTACACAGAAAATTTTAAATATTTAACTTAAAAAAATTCGTTTCACGTGTGAAAAAAGGAATTTTTCTGCATTGTTGACTAGTTGTTGGCCTTGATTGTGTAAATAAATATGAATTGAGGATTTTTTAAGAGATTTGAATGCCTTAAATAGCATGAAAAATACATCAATATCAATTTCAACAAGTAATACGACAGTTGTATAATATTTTTCTCGAGATATTTATTTTCGAGTAATTTTTTTGTATGTTTAAAATAATAGATGGTGTGAAAAAGTCATCACAGACACACAGCGATTATTTTTTTTTCTTATTCTTCATCTACGATTTCACAGCTGTGATATTTACTAGACGAATCCAACCAGCTCTCAACACCACTGGAAGCCAGATCATCGCACGATGGCAGTTCTGGCAACGGCTCCATGTTTGGAGCGCCAAGTTTCGTGAGATTAATCACTGGCCTGTCAATTTGATTCATTGAACCTCCTGAAAAAAATAAAATAATTGTCATATTAAAAAAAAACGTAGAGAAAAATTTTATTTCAAACGCAGATTACCATTATTTGCAAGATTTGATTCTTTTTGATGGATTAAAGTTTGTCTGGAGGCTCGGGGACTTTTGTACTCACTAGTAATACCCATGCTACCACTTATCGACGGCAACCTGATATCCAAATGTGAACCTTTATCTGTAACTATCTGAGTGTTATTGAGAATTTCAATAATTATCCAAACACCATAACTTAAAATGTTAATATTAAAAAATAATCAAAAAATAACTGCTATCATTTTTATAATAATTTTTTAAAATATACATAGATTTAATTAAATTTTTATTTTTATTTTACCTTATTATTCATTGCATAAAGTTTTGTCGCAATATCTCGAGCTACAAGAGTCGTCAAAACTGTTGCCAAATATGCCTCTTTTACCAGTAAATATTCTAATGCTGATCTCTGCCAATATAAATACCTGCATGAGCTCGCTGCAACAATACTGACCTGAAAAATTAATTAATATTATCAGTAATCTATTAGAAGCTGATATTTAGGTAATACTTATAAATAATTTTCAATGATATGAAGTGAAAAAAAAAATCTATTGTTGAAAAAATGGGTTTTTCAGTACTAACTTTAAATTTTTCCTCAACAGATGCTCGTGAACTCTCAAATTCTGGTGAATCCAAAAATTCACAGGGTAAAATTGGATGAAGAAAATTTGAATCACTCAAAACATTAACTTTTCCATTTAATAACAAACTTAATCGATCGGTTCTTGTTAGATTTTGCATTGCATAAGCTTCTCCAGCATGTAGTGACATTATTGTTGCAAATTCCGGGGATACTAGTCGCTTAAACTGCATTCGTGATACCTGAATCAATAAAAATAAAACATATATACCTGTTAAATCTAAAAACAGCAGAAAAATAACTATAAAATAACTGTTTATTTTTTTATTATTGAAGAGTATTAAGTTATTATCACCTTGAAAGGGTAGAATAGGGTGTGATAGACTTCCTCGAGTTCAGGATCAAATCGAACAGGCCGCATTTGGTAAACAATGTACACCAATTGTCCGATATTTAACAAGAGGAAGCCAAAATTCCAGGAAAATATGTCTGGGGCACATATGACATGCCAAGCCCACCCTGACAGCAGCATAAACCCTAAAAAAACCATGAAATATTGAATATACCCAATTAAGAAAAATTTATTTTATTTTCTTCAGCACGACAAATAATTTTTTTATACAACAATTGAGCCGATACAATTGGTAATTCGAACTTACCGACGATAAGAACCGAATGCATGAAGAGAATTCCTTTCTTTGAGGATGGGGCTGAGTAGGAAAGAGCGAAACAAAAATTTGCCAGCTGGAAAAGAATGTGTTGGGGCTGTTGCCACAAACACAGGGCAGCTGTGCCTTCAGAAAAAAATTTGTACACATCAGTGAAAACATACTTTGAATCTTGACAATTAGCACTTACCCATATTCGTCGTATTGTAGGACGAATCGTGCCCTAAACCTGGACTCATTTTTCGTCTGGTTCAAAGAACCTTGTGCGTTGTTTGATGTTTCATACCGCGTCAGTCGCGTTTGTTTTGATCTGCGAATTAAATACAGACGACGCAAAAGTATTCCTCGATACACTGCGCAGATTCTCTCAGCGCGTGCGTGTATTGTTAATCAATATATGACTGGCCAATAATTATCTCTATATAAGTAGAATAGTCGAAGAAATGAGAAACAGGGAATATTTTTAAAATGCGCATACAATTAAATATTAACTTCAAATCGAGTGGAAATGAGAGAAATCGGCTAACAATCCCAGCTAGGGGACACCGGGAAATAATGAAAATCACAATAAAATCACTATAAATTTTTGCCGACATATTCGACAATCCACAGCGGGTGGATTAGTCCTGATGTCATTTTTAGATGTTTAATTCATAAATACATCAATTCCACACGGGTGGAACACCCCTAGGAGTCCGCGAAATAATTTAAATCTTAGTGTACATATCTATAACCACCATACTCAAAGGGGCTGGAATAAATACATCTCGACCGTTTCTTTCACGCTTTGCAAACCGTCGACATCAGGGGGGACACCAGTTCTGAGGGAAATTAACCATCGAAGTATATATCTTTCTCATATATAGATTAAAGATCTCATCAACGCTTATGTTTATTGAATTTTATTTTTACCTGAGAAGTTTTCTGTCGTTCCAAAAAAGGGTTTCACAAATAGTATATATACTAAAAAAAACTTACAAGTTGCGTCGTTTCTGAAATATATTTACAAGTAAATATACAAAACGATCATGACAATGAACAGCTGCTCTCTTATTGTGCCCCCCTATATATACCTGTATTTTGTCACCGCCCATAACGTACTGAATGAGATTTAGAGTTCTCTGCTTTTCAGTCGTTTGTTGAACTCGGTTAGATACTGATGTCCGTTATTTAACTAATTTTTTACCGGTATCAAATAAATATTCAAGATCTCTGATGAAAGATGTCGTTTTCCAAGGCCAAGTTGCGTCGATTCAATGAAATTGCAAGTAAGTAACCATTTTTTATATACTCAATATACTTCTATATACCCGAAATTTATTTAATAATTAAATAGAAAAATATTTGTTCATCTAATAAACTTATGTTAAATCATAGCTTCTTTTTTGAAATCCATTTCAAACACTGTTTTTATTCAATTAATTTTATTTGCAATGAAAATTTTGACTGATTTAAATTTATTTAGTAAAAGAATAGTAAATATATTTTTTTGTTTCTTAGGCGATGTACCGCCACCAGGAGCATATAATCCAAAGTTTGATACGAGCATAAGTGGTCACATTACAGAAAGAAAACGGCATTATATCAATACCCGCAGTAATAGTGAAAATAATGTCCACTCTACTACAACTAATACACTGACTAATTACAAAAGCCTATCAACAATATCATCATCCAGATATCACATGGTTGGCGTATAAATTTTTCATTGAATGAAATTTAACGAAATTTTTAATTCTACTTTTTATTCTAGGATGAAACGAGCCATCAAATAAAATTGACTAAACAAATTGGTGAAAAGGATGCAGAAATTGATAAATTATCAACGCATATTAAAACACTATTGATGACGATTGCTACCCAAGTATGGATATAAGACATATTATTATTTTTTTTTTTTTAACTTTTTTTAGTGCTATATTTATGCTAAAACTTTTTAATGATATTTACAGGACAGTTTTAATCAAAGTTTGGAATTTGATCTGGATCGAGTTGAGGCTGAGCTTAGGAATTGCAAAAATGAATTAAAGCAACTTCATCAATTTATCCGTAATGAAATTGCTCAAATAGTCGTACATAAGCGTAGGCAAGTAATTTCATTATTTTTACAGCTCTCAAATCGAATTTTCTTTAAAAAATAGTAATATTATGTACTTAATTTAAGGTATGAAATAATTATCAAGGAAAATAATGCAACAATTACAGCATTGTGCCAACGATTAGCTGAATATGACGCTACAAATCCAGAACATAAAATCTAAAAAATTTTTTTTACTCAAAAATTCCATAGTAATTTGAAATAATTATTAAAACTCGTTGTAAATTTTTTACTGTATAAATTTTATTTTATATAAATACTCACGACAATCATTGAAAAATATATATTTTTTAAATTAATTATACTGATGAAGAAGCGTTGTAATCTCTCGATTAATTGGGTCAACGAGAAGAAATGCAACATTTTGCTTGTGATAAGGATTTTTTGGAAAATATGCATTTTCATTTTTTACCACAACTTTAATTATTATCGTACGAATAGTTAAATTATCATGGTCATCCTTTTGAATTCTGATATATTAAATATTAATTTTTAATACTCTAGTATTTAATTATGTCAAGAAAATTTATGTCATACCTCACAAGATCTCGGTAGAGGGCTTTTGTTGCTTGAAAATAGGGATCCAAGTAATCCTCATACTGACAAAATTCTCCGCCAAGAACCAACAGTTGAAATAATTGAAAAATAAACTCATTCCGTTCGTCACTCGAGTAAAGACTGTATTCTGGACTTGATTCATCTAAAATCATCTGTAATCATATAAAAACAATTAGTAGAAAATTTATTTTAAGTCAATAATCTGTATGCTCACGATTCGTAAGTGATCGGCTGCAGTTATTCCATCAAAATCCTCGGCATAAGTTTGTCGAAGTGCTCCAGAAG
The DNA here is from genome assembly GCA_002156465.1 of Macrocentrus cingulum. Classification (NCBI taxonomy): domain Eukaryota; kingdom Metazoa; phylum Arthropoda; class Insecta; order Hymenoptera; family Braconidae; genus Macrocentrus; species Macrocentrus cingulum. The sequence continues at coordinate 108,160 of MVJL01008206.1, forward strand.
TATAAACAATCCTATTCAGCGGATCAGATAATTTATCAAAAAAATTTAAGCTCGTAATTGAGCATGGAATCGGCTCTACATCTACACTAGACGAGGTTAAATGTTCATTTTGAAATATTTTACCGCTCCAAGTCTTCAATTGACTAGATACAATAGGATCACAAAAGAATGCCTAGTAAAAAAACTTATATTTTATAAAAAATAAAAATTCACTTCAACAATTAAACTCACTTCTGCCAAGTGATACTTGTCATAATGATGAAAGGGCTCGTTAAAGGAGAATTTTTGAATCATAAAATTATTTCCCCTGTAAAATTAATTATACATAAATGATAAAATATAATTTAAAAATATTTTATATATAATCTATACCATTTTTTCAAGAAGTCTTGAATTTTTTTATCACCAAATCCTGGGTGATAAAAATCAAACAAGAGAGAAAATGTAAATTTCGGTCCACTGTCCATAATGTAAATAAACGAATAAACGTTTTGTTAGAGTGGAGTAATCGGTTCCCATGGAGACGATAATATCGATTTTTCAAAAAAAATCCCGCTTAAAGCCACTGCGCACGCACATGACCCGCCATGACATCTCTCCCACTCTCTCTAACAAAATAATAACAATAAACAAATATATCGTTTTATTTTGGTACGTTTTTAGACGGCAATAACATTAATTTTATACTTAATATTTAATTAAACGTGTGAAAATAGTGTGTGGTAGTGAATTATCAGTGATTAAATCGTGTCTTTTGAAATGTAATGAGAAACTTGACCAAGCGAACAATGTGCAGAGTACATGTATCAAAGTCAATGGAAAAAGCTTTATTTCAATAAGACTCTAAATTATTTGAACTTAAATTAAGACCTTTTTAAATAATTTATTACATGTGAAAAATTTGATTGAGGTAAAAATTTACATTCTGGATATTTTCAACGTTAACAGCGAATCTATAACCTCAATCACTCAGCGATATATGTGCTGCAAATAATTTTTGAATATTCAAAAATAATCGGATTATAACGATTAAATAATTGATTGCTATATTGTAAGCTCTGAAAAGCCGTACAGTCTCATACTTAACGATTTTTTCAAAGTATAAAAATCAATCTGTTATTATCAATCAAAACATTTTTTGATCCCACGAATCTTCAAAAAAAACTACAGCAATTTTAATAAAAAAAATTTTTTTTAATAAGTTTTTTTTCAACACTTTTCAGTTAGTTATGTGTGGATATATTTTTTAAATTTAATGTAGAAATTCGTGAGAATTAATGCACCAAATTTTGAAGCTTTCTTTCATTATTTAAACAAAAAAAAAAGAAGAAAAACTCTTCTCCTGTGTAGGTGTAGCTGGCAGATAAGAGTTTGGATGTGTGCTTAAAGATGTATAGGTCCTTGTCTGTGGGTGAAAGGTAGAAACAGCCTGTTCCACTCCCAAAGTAAGTACCAAGTCTCTCCAAACTTATCTTGTATATTGTTACCAACGACGATGGTACGAGGGAGAATTTTTGCGCTGATATTCGCATTATTTTCTGCAATTGGAAGTCACTGCCACACAGGTAGCATTTTTATAATTTCATTCGACACCTTCAACTTCATACTTTCTCTGAGTTATGCATTTTTAGAAATTTTCTGCTCTCTCCACTAGCTTTTACCTCTACTATTGTTCACTAACTACTTGTGTATGTTTTTTAGATGTCGGCGGCTTGGGTCGCGACAAAATTGTCGCCTGCTACGTGGCTACATGGGCTCAATATCGAGTGGAAAAAATACGATTCGAGTTGAATGACTTGCAGCCAAAGTATTGCACCCACGTAATCTACGCTTTTGCCGGGCTCAACAATGCCTCGTGGACTATCAAGAGTTTGGATGCTTTCGCCGATTTGGAGGAGGATTATGGTAAGATATTTATCAATAAAAACTATAGCAAACATTAAAAAAATATTTCCTTTTTGATTATTCGACCTATTTTAATATTTTTCTTTACTCTAGATGTCTATCTTCAATTTATTTCAATTTGTTTTCATATTGAATCTTTAGAGATTATCATAATTTCAGCGATAATTTGTCTAGTATATTTTTTTTTATCTGAAAAATATTTTTTCACAGGGAAAGGCGGTTATAAAAAGATGACACAGCTTCGTGCGCAGTATCCTGGGCTCAAAATAAGCCTTGCCATCGGAGGTTGGAATGAAGGCAGTGCCCAATACTCCCAATTGTCCGCGTCTCAAAAGAGGCGAAGTACCTTCGTCGCCAGTGTCCACAAATTTCTCAGGTACGTCCATATACCAAGCAAAAAAAAAACAATAATTAAATATTTTCAACTATTTTAGAAACTACGGATTTGATGGGCTCGATCTGGACTGGGAATTCCCTGGAAAACGTGGTGGAAACTCCGCGGACAAGGGAAATTTCGTGAGCCTAGTTCGCGATTTGAGCCGAGTCTTAAAACCCGATAGATTACTATTGACAGCGGCTATCAGCGCTGACAAGATGACAATCAACGAAGGCTACGATGTTGTGGAGTTGTCTAAATACTTGGATTATATCCATTTAATGGCCTACGATTATCACGGGCCTTGGGATAAGCGTGTGGGTCCGAATGCACCGCTAAAATGCCAGGATGAATTGTGTATCGAGGCCAGTATCAATCATCTGCTCGAATTGGGAGCTCCGCGTGGAAAACTCGTCGTTGGATTACCGATGTATGGTCGCACATTCATTTTAAAATCAGAATTGAATGATTTTGAGAGTCCAATTGGAGCTACGACTGAGACCGAGGGCTTTAAGGGCAATTTCACGGGGGAAAATGGATTTATGGGATACAATGAGATTTGTTTGGAGCTCCAGGTGAATCCTAAAAACTGGAGAGTTGGCTGGGAAGAGGATAGCCAAACTGCCTACGCGGTTAATTCACTAAAAGTCATTGTTTACGATAATGCCACGAGTGCAGAATCGAAAGTAGGATAATAGTAAAGTTTAATTGTTTACAAATGATTGTAATTTCACATCGAGATGTATTTATGGGGTTTTGTTTCATTTTTCAGGTGGATTATGTGAGAAAAATGAATCTAGCTGGTGTAATGATTTGGAGCATTGATACTGACGATTTCAATGGCGATTGCGGTCCGGATTATCCAATGATGAGAGCTATTTACAATTCTCTTTACAAGAAATCTACTCCGGCTATTGAGCTGAATGATTCTAACGTTATTTTACCTCTGGATACATCGACGAAATGGTCATCTGGTTCATTTAATCAATCGTCCTATTTTGTTACAATCACGACGACAATTTTTGTCTTGTATGGGTTTTTTATTTAATAAATTGTTGAGAAATATGTTTAATAAATCTGATTATTAATGATATTTCCCCATACATTCAAATTTTCAAATTACTGACTGATCACTTTGCTTATTTTTTAGGAAAATCTGTCAAACCCATTTCAAATGATCAACTCAAGTGTCCTGAGAACCGCTGACTGCTCAACTATAAGCACTCTTGAGCGTTTCCGAGCACGTTTGACACTGTCGCGGCGTCTATATGTGCATGACAAACCCTGTGTCTGAAAGCTTGCACACAAATACAAAACCAACAGTCAGGCTGGACTTACACATGGTGCGTTAAAATTTAACACTGGCTGAATAGTTGGATAGATGACCGCAAAAAATTATTCCATTGAAATGTAGCGGCCACTCGTGCGTTAGCGAAATATATCGGAAAAACATGACTGTGTCTATTCGGACCTCCACGGTATACCGTGTATGCCGTGTACTTGAATAAATCTTAGTTCATCGTTCTTCCATTAAGACATTAAAAGAGGAAATATTGAGTCACCTTGTTGTTTATTACTTTATAGGGATTGACAATTGAATGAACAATGAATGAATATGCCGAATTTTCAGACAAGAAAAATAATAAAATTGAAAAAGCCCGCCAAAAGTTGGATTCCACCGATAGAACAGCTCATCGACGCCATCATTGTGTAAAATCGATATTAGTTTGTCTCTCTCTGTCTCGTACAAACGCACGACGGCAAAATCCATAGCAGATAAATGAAATATCCGCGAAATTGAATGGTTTTGGACGATTAATGTTGATGGAAAGACCTAAATCAATTATTCCACGGCACATGATTTGAGTTGTACGCCCTTTAGATGTGAGGAAATCAGATTACAATGGTAAGATTCGAAAGCATATTTTGAGGTTATAGTTTTTATTCGATAATATTTTATTTTAATTGTTGCAAGTGAGATGAGGAAATCAGATTACAATGGTAAGATTCGAAAGCATATTTTGAGGTTATAGTTTTTATTCGATAATATTTTATTTTAATTGTTGCAAGTGAGAAAACGTTAACTGAAAGGAATTGTTTTGATTATTAAGGTCATAATTTTGAGGTTATAGTTTTTATTCGATAATATTTTATTTTAATTGTTGCAAGTGAGAAAACGTTAACTGAAAGGAATTGTTTTGATTATTAAGGTCATAATTCGAAGGATCCCGGACTCATCGAATACAAGATATCACAACAGAGCTAGCAGCACCAAAAGCAACAACGGCAGCAGCAGGAGCAGTACCCACCGGGAGTTGCAGATTCATCGTTGGTGAGTGAGATATATATTTATTGTTGAGCATTTTTTTTATTACTAGACCGATACGGCATGACACTATCAAGTCCTGGAGTCCCTATTTGGGGGATTAGACGATTAAAAATATGCAAAGTCGTACACAGTAAGGGATAAATTCGGCGCTCTGTTCACATCAGTGTTGATGTTACGTGCTAACGCTAGTTAAAGCTATCTTAAAGTTTAAAAAAATTCGATATTTATGTAGTTAACATTGTCTAGGCGCTCTGTTCACATCAGTGTTGATGTTACGTGCTAACGCTAGTTAAAGCTATCTTAAAGTTTAAAAAAATTCGATATTTATGTAGTTAACATTGTCTTTGATAGCATTCCGGTATAGGAAAAGCATAGTACATGTAGACGTAATACTTCAAACTTAGAGTATACACAAAAAATTTAGGGTTAAAAAACAGTGATAAATCGTTTTGAGACTGTTTTTCACGAAGCAAAGCAGTTCCCCATCCGGTGGAACACCCCAGGAGTACGAGAAATAATTTAAATCAGTATAAAAATTTTTCTGCCCTCGTATACCACAATCCATGGTGTGTAGATGAAATCTGTTCACATCAGTGTTGATGTTACGTGCTAACGCTAGTTAAAGCTATCTTAAAGTTTAAAAAAATTCGATATTTATGTAGTTAACATTGTCTATGATAGCATTCCGGTATAGGAAAAGCATAGTACATGTAGACGTAATACTTTAAACTCAGAGTATACAAAAAAAATTGAGGGTTGAAAAACAGTGATAAAGCGTTTTGAGACTGTTTTTCACGAAGCAAAGCAGTTCCCCATCCAGTGGAACACCCCAGGAGTACGAGAAATAATTTAAATCAGTATAAAAATTTTTCTGCCCTCGTATACCACAATCCATGGTGTGTAGATGAATCCCATAGTAATTTTCAGATGTTTAGTCTACAAATTTATAAGCAATACCACACCGGCGAAAGACCCCTAGAAAACCGGAAATTAATTAAAATCATTACAAAAATTTGTGCCATGTTATTTGACGTTCTACAGCTTGTAGACAGGTCCTCCAATCATTTTTAAGTATTTATCGGCATAATTAATAAATCATTAAATTCCACGCCGGGTAGGATGACCCTAAAAAATAGAAAATCAATTAAAATCAATATGAAAAATATTTGCTACCGGATTCGTTTTTCTACAGTGTGTAGAAACGTCCTCCAATCGTTTTTAGGTATTTATTCAAATTAATTCTACGCGGGTTGAACACCCCTCAAAAATCGAAAATCTATTAAAATCAATATGAAAAATATTTGCTACCGGATTCGTTTTTCTACAGTGTGTAGAAACGTCCTCCAATCGTTTTTAGGTATTTATTCAAATTATTAAAAAATGATCAAAATTCCACGCGGGTGGAACACCCCTAAAAATAAAAAATTCATTTAAATCAATATGAAATTTTTCTACAGTGTGTAGAAACGTCCTCCAATCGTTTTTAGGTATTTATTCAAATTATTAAAAAATGATCAAAATTCCACGCGGGTGGAACACCCCTAACTGACCGAGAATAAAACGAAAATTGAACCTACTTATGCCATTCGATGTATTTTGAACTTCTTGATACGAAAAAGTCAGTAGATTCATCGGATAGATTCACGCACAAGCGATAACGCGAAGAAATTGATTCTACGCGGGTTGAACACCCCTCAAAAATCGAAAATCTATTAAAATCAATATGAACATCGGATAGATTCACGCACAAGCGATAACGCGAAGAAATTGATTCTACGCGGGTTGAACACCCCTCAAAAATCGAAAATCTATTAAAATCAATATGATAAATATTTGCTACCGGATTCGTGTTCCTACAGTGTGTAAAAACGCCCACCAATCGTTTTTAGGTATTTCTTCAAATTATTAAAAAATTATCAAAATTCCACGCGGGTGGAAAACCGGATTCGTGTTCCTACAGTGTGTAAAAACGCCCACCAATCGTTTTTAGGTATTTCTTCAAATTATTAAAAAATTATCAAAATTCCACGCGGGTGGAACACCCCTAAAAATAAAAAATTCATTTAAATCAATATAAAATATATCTGCCACCGGATTCGTTTTTCTACAGTGAAATTATCAAAATTCCACGCGGGTGGAACACCCCTAAAAATAAAAAATTCATTTAAATCAATATAAAATATATCTGCCACCGGATTCGTTTTTCTACAGTGTGTAGAAACGCCCTCCAATTGTTTGTAAGTATTTATTCACATTATTAATAAATTGTTTAAATTCCACGAGGGTGAAACACCCCTAACTGACCGAGAATAGAACGAAAATTGAACCTACTTAACTACAGTGTGTAGAAACGTCCTCCAATCGTTTTTAGGTATTTGACATAATTAAACAATTATCAAAATTCCACGCGGGCGCAACCCGGGGGTGATGTTGGGGTGTAAAAAATTTTTATATCTTTTTTTTACGTATTTAAATTATTTCGCATTGATTTTGAGCTTTTTTTCAAATGACGCCCTCTTGTACGGGGTGTCTTAGGCTCCTAGGAGCATAGGAACATAGGGCGTCATAATTAATAAATTGTTTAAATTCATTTTTTCAAATGACGCCCTCTTGTACGGGGTGTCTTAGGCTCCTAGGAGCATAGGAACATAGGGCGTCATAATTAATAAATTGTTTAAATTCAGCGCCAGGTAGAACACCCGTAAAGAATAGAAAATCAATGAAAATGAATATGAAAAATATTTGCCACCGGATTCGTGTTCCTACAGTGTGTAGAAACGCCCACCAATCGTTTTTAGGTATTTCTTCAAATTATTAAAAAATTATCAAAATTCCAAATATGAAAAATATTTGCCACCGGATTCGTGTTCCTACAGTGTGTAGAAACGCCCACCAATCGTTTTTAGGTATTTCTTCAAATTATTAAAAAATTATCAACATTCCACGCGGGGGGAACACCCCTAAAAATAAAAAATTCATTTAAATCAATATAAAATATATCTGCCACCGGATTCGTTTTTCGACGGTGTGTAGAAACGACCACGCGGGGGGAACACCCCTAAAAATAAAAAATTCATTTAAATCAATATAAAATATATCTGCCACCGGATTCGTTTTTCGACGGTGTGTAGAAACGCCTTCCAATCGTTTTTAGGTATTTATTCACATAATTAATAAATTGTTTAAATTCCACGCGGGTGGACCACCCCTAACTGACCGAGAATA